>ML664175.1:5675293-5943108 GCA_007570785.1 Antilocapra americana
AGTGGGCCAAAGAACTTAACAGACATTTCTCCAAAGAAGACATAAAAATGGCTAACAAACACATGAAAAGATGCTCAACATCACTCATTATCAGAGAAATGCAAATCAAAACCACAATGAGGTACCACTTTACACCAGTCAGAATGGCTGCAATCCAAAAATCTACAGGCAATAAATGCTGGAGAGGATGTGGAGAAAAGGGAACCCTCTTACACTGTTGGTGGGATTTCAAACTAGTACAGCCACTATGGAAAACAGTGTGGAGGTTCCTTAAAAAACTGCAAATAGACCTGCCATATGACCCAGCAATCCCACTGCTGGGCATTCACACCGAGGAAACCAGAATTGAAAGAGCCACGTGTAGCCAATGTTTATCGCTGCATTGTTTACAATAGCCAGGACATGGAAGCAACCTAGATGCCCATCAACTGACGAATGGATAAGAAAGCTGTGGTACATATACACAATGGAATATTACTCAGCATTAAAAAAAAATCATTTGAATCAGTTCTACTCAGGTGGATGGAACTGGAGCCCATTATCCAGAGTGAAGTAAGCCAGAAGGAAAAACAACAATACAGTATACTAACACATATGTATGGAATTTAGAAAGATGGTAACGAGAACCCAGCATGCGAGACAGCAAAAGGAACGCAGACGTATAGAACAGACTCGTGGACTCTGTGGATGAGGGCAAGGGTGGGATGATATGGGAGAATGGCATTGAAACATGTTAATTATCATATGTGAAATGAATCGCCAGCCCAGGAGTGATGCTCGGGGCTGGTGCACCGAGATTTCCCGGGGGGAGGGAGGAGGGAGGGAGGAGGGAGGGGGGTTCTGGAGGGGGAGCATATGTACACCCATGGTGAGATCATGTCATTGTATGGCAAAACCAATAAAAAAAAAAAGAAGTTGTGATGTATATTTATACACAATGGAATGTTACTCAGTCATAAAAAGGAATGAAATTGAGTCAGTTGTAGTCAGGTGGATGGACCTAGAGCCTGTCATACCAAATGAAGTAAGTCAGAAAGAGAGAAACAAACATCATATATTAATGCATATATATGAAATCCAGAAAAATGGTACTGATGAACATATTTGCAGGGCAGCAATAGAGACTGAGATGTAGAAATGGACTGGTGGACAGTGGAAGGACTTGTGGAGGATGGAGAGACTAAGATGGATTATCAGAGTATCACTGACATATATACACTATCACATGTAAAACAGAAAGCTAGCATGAAGCAGCTCTGCAGCACAGTACAATTTGCTCAGTGGTCTGTGACGATCTTACAGGTCAGATGGTGTGGGCTGGAGGGAGGCTCAAGAGGAAGGGGATATATGTATACTTATAGCTGAGTCATGTTGTTGTACAGCAGAAACCAATACAACACTGTAAAGCACTATCGTCCAATTTCAGGATAAGAAAACATCTACAACCAATAAATGCTGCACAGAAGGAAAGGAATATTCCACTGCTGGTGCAATGTAAACTGATATAGCCACTATGGAGAAAAGTACAGAGGTTCCTTAAAAAACTAAGAATAGATGTTGCTGGTTGAAGATGGCGGAGAGGAAGAAGTGCGCTCATCTCTTGCAAGAACACCAAAATTTCTACTAGCTGTTGAACAACCATGGACAGGAGGACAGTGGAGCCCACCAAAAAAAGATACCCCATGTCCAAAGGCAAGAAGCTGTAACAAAACAGTAGGAGAGGTGCCATCATGATAAAATAAAATCCTATACCTGCTGGATGGGTGACCCACAAACTGGAGAACAAGAATGCCAAAAAGTTTTCCCACTGCTGCAAAAGCTCTGAGACCCATCAGTCTTCCCAGCCTGGGGATCCAACAAAGGGACCTGGAGTACCCAATGAATCTGATTTTATGGGCTGGTAGGATTTGACTACAAGACTTCCTCAGGACTGGGGGAAACAGACTCCACGCCAGGAGGGCACAAACAAAATCCTGAGTGCACCAAGACCCAGTGGAAAGGAGCAATGAGCCCACAAGAGACTGAATAGGACCTTCCTGCTGGTGTTGGGGAGTCTGATGTAAAGGCATGTGTCAGCAGCAGCTTGATGCAGGGACACAGGCACTGGCAGCAGCAGTCCTGGAAGGGGACCCTTGGTGTAAGTCCTGTTGAAGGTCACCACTAACCCTACCATAGAGCCCATAGACGCCAGGGTTGGGTAGCCTCAGGCTAAACAACTAACAGGGAGAGAACACAACCACATCCATTAGAAGACAATTTGATTAAAGTTTACTGAGCACAGCCCTGCCCACCAGAGCAAGACCCACTTTTTCCCAGGGCCAGTCCCTCCCATCAGGAAGCTTACACAAGCTCTTAGCCTACTCCATCAGAGGGCAGAAAGAAGCAGCAGGAAGATCCACAATTCTACAGCTGGCTAGAACAAAAATCACATTACAGAAAGTTAATCAGAAGAAAGTGCAGAAAGTTATGTCTCAGATAAAAGGACAAGATAAAACCCCAGAAAAACAACTATATGAAGTGGAGATAGGCAACCTTCCATAAAAATAATTCATGATAATGATAGTGAAGATGATCCAGGATCTTGGGAAAATAATGAAGAAGATACAAGAAATGTTTACCAAAGACCTACAAGAACTAGAGAACAAACAAACAGATGAAAAATACACTCAAAGGAATCAATAGCAGAAAAACTGAGGCAGAAGAGACAAATGACGTGGAGAACAGAATGGTGGAAATCACTGCCACAGAACAGAATATAGAAAAAAGAATGAAAAAAATGAGACAGCCTAACCCACTCCAGTATTCTGGCCTGAAGAATTCCATGGACCTTATAGTCCATGGCGTCGCAGAGTCGGACACAACTGAGCGACTTTCACTTTCACCTCCAAGAGACCTCTGGGACAACACGGAATGCACTGACATTCACATTAAAGGCATCCCAGAAGAAGGAGAGAGAAAGGAGCCGAGAAAATATTTTTGAGAGATAATAGCTGGAAACTGCCCTAACATGGGAAAGGAAATAGTCAATCAAGTCCAGAAGCACAGAGAGTCTCATGAAGGATAAACCCAAGGAGGAATACACTGAGACATATAGTAACCAAACTGACAAAAATTAAAGACAAAGGAAATATGTTAAAAGCAACAATGGAAACACAACAAATAACATATGAGGAAATTCCCATAAGGTTATCAGCTGATTTCACAACAGAAACTCTAGAAAGTGAAAAGTGAAAGTGGCTCAGTGGTATCTGACTCTTTGTGACCCTGTATAGTCCATGGAATTCTCCAGGCCAGAATAGTGGAGTAGGTAGCCTTTCCCTTCTCCAGGGGATCATCCCAATCTGGGGATTGAACCCAGGTCTTCTGCATTGCGGGCAGATTCTTTACCAGCTGATCCACAAGCGAAGCCCAAGAATATTGGAGTGAGCAGCCTATCCCTTTTCCTGACCCAAGAATTGAACCAGGGTCTCCTGCATTGCAGGCAGATTCTTTACCAACTGAGTTACCAGGGAAGCTAGAAGGCAATGTCATGATATATTTAAAGAGATGAAAGAGAAGCACCTACAACCCAGAATCGTCTACCCAGCAAGACACTCATTCAGATTTGATGGAGAAATCAAAAGCTTTCCAGACAAGCAAAAGTGAAGAGAATTCAGCACCCCAAAACCTGCTTTACAATAAATGCTAAAGGAACATCTCTAAGCAGGAAACACAAGAGAAGGAAAAGACTTACACAGAATAAATCTAAAACAATTAAGAAAATGGTAATAGGATCATACATATTGATAATTACCTTAAATGGAAATGGATTAAATGCATTAACCAAAAGATAGAGACTGGTTGGGTGAATGAAAACATACGCATGTGTATCTTTCCACTGACCACATCATTCTATCTAACTCCCCAAATTGTATGTAATTATTTTATTAATACTGTTAGGTTAATCATGTTTCCATTATTGTTTTCATACCTTATTCAAGATTCCATATTTTATTGCATTGAGCAGCTTCAGCTACATGCAGCACATTCTGGTAAATCTTTTCATTTTTATTCTATTACAAATATTTTCTAATTTTCTTTGTTATGGCTTCTTAGATATACCCTCATCTAAAACTGGACATTTAGTTTCCAAATACATGGGATTTTTAAAAGATCTTTGTTATTATTTCTCATTTTGATACTAATTTCCCACTTAAATCCTTTATTCTCTGCAATCACTCTCCATGTTTTTTCAGTCTTTGAACTTTATCAAGAGTTTCAACAGCTAAGTCAAAGCTCTCTCTTGGTAAATGTCACATGGCACTTGAAAATATGTAGGTTATTTTCAAATACTTTTTGATACTGGTGTCTAACATAATTCCACAGTAGTAAGAGAACAGATCTGTATGATTTCAATACCTTTAGACCATGACATTTCTGCATCTGGTCTTACGACTCTGGATATGTTTCACTGTCTCCTAGTTTATAGTCTACGGGAACTTGAATAGAATTTGTATCCTACTGTTGTGTGAAAATTGTATAAACTTTATGTTGAATTGGTTCACAGTGCTTTTCAGGTCTACTATATTATTCAACTTTTCTGAACATTCATCCAATAAATTTCTGAGTTTGATATTAAAACTCCAACAAAAAATCTTAATTTATCTACTTAAACAATTGTCACATATAGTGAACTATATGTAACTTTGTTCTGTATTTTCCAAGTCTCTCATAAATGTGTTATAATTTCATAACTTAAAAAATAAAATATTTTAAAAACTATGATTGTCACAATACATGTCTCGTGAGAATCATCTAGAAGATTTGATCTGTTATCCTCACTCCTGGAACTCTAACTTGTAGAGCAGAACTTTCTGGAATGCTGCCTGTCTGGCATTCAAAGGTTCCATCTGGGAGTGACACAGGTTACTTCCATTCATATTTTATTGGTCAACTAAGCCACTTGGCCATTCTTGAATTAAGTGGGGGAGGGGTGAGGCACAGGCAGGAAGAATAATCTTATGTGACCAGGAGAGAACCAAACATTTGTGAAAAGCCCAAATAACTTCCACAGTTCACTCCACCCCTGAGGAATACCTCCTTGTACCCTCTCTTCGTAATACTAAAGTATGTTGGTTCTTTCCCATCTCCATAAATTGTCCTCTGTTAGTTCCTTTTATTTCTCCTTCCTCTATATGAGATCATTACCTAAGAGTATTCTCTTGACTGGATTTTGAGTGTGTGTGTGTGTGTGTGTATTTTAATTTTCTCCCTTAACTTTATCTGTAAAACTTTAACTATCAAAGCTGTGGAGATAATCTCTGGAATTCCAAACTCATATTTTTCTTTTGGAAAATCTCCTTGGATAAGTCATGACTTTTCTGTTTCCTTAATGTTCCAGGAATCAAAACATTCAGTAATTTTATTCTTTTGCTTTTTTCCATCCTATAAATTTTCTTTTGTTTTCTTTTTTTATATTGCTTTTATATTTTCCTTTTTTATATTTATACTAGCCTTTCTTCTATAATCTATTCAAATAAGAAGTGAGTTCTGAGCTGAGACTTTCTATATGTAATATTTCCTATATATAATTTGTTGATACACTTCAAGCTGGCTTATCTAAACATTCTTTTGAATGCATTATTCTCATTTCTGAATCTACTTTATATTTTTACTATTAGTGTACTTGACACTTCACTCAACTTTCCTAAAACCTCCCACAATGATTATTCTTCTAGGGAATATATGTTTTTCCTTGCTTTTCATTCTCTGTAGTATCTAGCAAAGATTTTACCATTGAGGTGATTTTAATTTTTAAATATAATATGTAGATGTCAACACTCAATTGTAGATTAATCCCCAAGTGTTAATTAACTAGGTTAAAGTATATGTATTGAAAACATATTTACCACACCTTTTTGTCTTACCTTGAACTTATTGCCTAAGTTCTTAGATCTTTTCAAATGGATTACTGCTGAGTTGTCTGACTCAGCTCACACCTTCCTATAGTTAATATTTGCTTTATGAATGTGTAACTTTCCCTTAACTCTGTTAAATTCCATGTTGATTTTAGCTATTTTTCCAAGATTTAAAATGTTAATTAGAATAATGCTCACAGAGGTGAGGTAAACACCCTAAACATTAACATTGAAGACATATCTATTAATTTGCTAAAAGAATCAAGCATTTTCATTTGGTAAATTCAAATCTATGGAATATTTATCATTCTTTTATTATCTTTTGCTTTAAGTTAAAAGTAAATGAGCTGTCTGTATGCAAAAAAAAAAAAAAAAACAACTACCATATAACCCTGCAATCCCACTTCTGGGCAAATACACAATGAAAACCATAATTCAAAAGATACATCCACACCATTGTTCATTGCAGCACTATTTACAATATTCAGGAGAGGGGAGCAAAGTAAATTTCCATTAACAGAGGAATAGATAAAGAAGATGTGGTACAAACACACAATGGAATATTACATAGTTAGAAAAAGGAGAGAAACTGTGTCATTTGCAGAGACATGGATGGACCTACAGACAGTCATGCAGAGTTCAGTATGTCAGAAAGAGAAAAGTAAGTATCATATACTAACTCATGGACATGGAATCTAGGAAAATGGTATAGATGATCCTATTTGCATACAGACATACACAGAGAACAAACGTATGGACACCAAGATGGAGGAGGTGGGGGGGAATGAACTGGGAAATTGGGATTGACATATGTGTACTACTGGTATTATGCATAAAACACATAAATAATGAGAACCTAGTTAAATGCTCAGGAAACTCTACTCAATGGTCTATGGTGACCTAAATGGGAAGGAAAGCCAATGGGGGACATATATAAACATGTAGCTGATTCACTTTCTGTACAACAGAAACTAAAACACTGTAAAGCAACTATACTGCATTAAAAATTAATAAAAAATAAGTAGGAGCAGCTCCTCGGAGGAGGCTGTGGCTGTGGTGAGGGAGGAGGTGGCCTGGGCAATGATCTAATCATGTCGGATAAAGATGATCTTGAGACCATAGTGATAACTGAAGCAACTCTCATCCATGAAGATAAGAACTGAGAGCCAGCCAAGAATTTTGACTCAGTCGACCAAAGTGCCAAGTCAGAGTAAATCAGAACCTGTAGCTTCAACTCAGAAAAGACCAAGTCCAAACCTTCCAGTGACCTTGAGACAGAAGTCCTCCCTATTCAGGCATCACAGGCTGCAGGCCAAGAGACTGCTTCCAAAGATGTACCCAAGTCTAGATGGGGCTACTGGGGCAGTTGAGGCAAGTCCTTGCTCTCTTCAGCCTCAGGTAAGACAAGGTATTTCAAATGTCATTGAGAAGGCAGAGACCTCCCTTGGAGTCCCTAGTCCCAGTGAAATTTTAACTGAAGTCCAATATGCAACAGGAGAGACAAATGTCAAAGAGAATGGAAACTCCTCTCCAATGAGTGGGCCATTTGGGGTATTCTCAACCATTTATACTGTTGTTCAGAGCATAGGAAAGAATGTTATCACTGGGAGTTTGGATGCCTTAGAATTCATTGGGAAAAAGACAATGGATGTAATAGCAGAAGGGGATCCTGGATTTAAAAGAACCAAAGGTCTGATGAATGGGACTTCTGATCTAAACTGTCTCAGGTTTTACCAGAGGCAAAGGAGAAAGAGCTATGGCTTTCCAATGAGGTTACCATGGAAACAGACAAGAAAATTCATTATGGGCTACCCTTTGATGAGTTTCAAGGCCTTTCACATATAGACAGGAGATGCTCTCTCGAGAAAGTGAAATAAAGGTGAAATCTATTCTTAATTCTCTAGGCGGAGAAGAATTAGAGACTCTAAAACTTGAACTGGAGCAACTCAAAGAAGCATTTTCCCTGGCAGAGTTCTATGAGGAAGAGGAGGAAAAGAAGAAAGGGAATGAAGACTTTACCAAAGAGATAACAGCTATTTTCTCTGCTGCATGTCTCCTCCAAACCAGAGAAACTTCCAGGGCAAGAAATACAGCCTATGAATGGATCAGGACACCTCTGGCCAAACCACTGGACGAGGGGAAGGAGGAGAAAAACAGTTGGAAGCAGAAAACCTGAGCAAATCAATAACAGTTCAATAGAGGATACCCATGCATTTGCAATCCGGAGCCTAGCAGAACTGACTGCCTGTTCAATTGAACTGTTTCCCAAAACAGCTGCTCTGGTTCTGCATGGCAGAAGTAACAACCATGGAAAGGAGCAGAGCCCTTTGCCAGATGACAGTTTTGTTGTGTCAAGAGTTGTCCTCTGTCTGAAGAGTTCATCACCCGCCTAACAGCTGCTGGCATTAAGGAAAAGGCTGATGTCCTTAATCCACTACTCACTAGAGGCACCAAACAGTGTTTCCTACATTCTGGATGTCTTTCAGCGACTTTTACCCAAATTGGAGATCTCTCTTATTGAGAACAAGACCGAGTTACCAGAGGCATGAACTTCATGTCCAGAAGCCTTTGTCCAAACACTGAGGAACAGGGAAGATTCTACCTGAGACTTGTGATGGCTGAGAAATGCCACTCTCTTCTGGTAGCCCAGCAGAAGTGAGGGAGAAAGGTTATTTAAGTACATAAAAATCCCGGCAGCAGAGCAGGTTTGAAGGAAGTTTGTTGTCTTCACTACTTGGCTGAAGTATTCAGGTCCTCACACTGCTCTTCCCAGTTGTTATAATTAATAAATTATTTTAAAAGAAACTTTTATAGACAGTTAAAAAAATATCTCTAGGTGAAAGTTAATGGGACACTCAGGCAAAGATATTGGTCTTTCTTTGACAATACACAAAACACTAACATTTTTGTCATGGATGTAATTTTACAGTCCATGGATATAACTGGTTGTTAAGCAAGAGGAAAAGAAATTTTAAAAAAAAGAGGAAAAGGAATTCAGTATTCTGGAATTCATGTGCTTGATCTATTAATGCCATTTTCTTTCTCCTTTCTATAGTAAAATCTATGGCTTTAAGAAAACTAAGTACATATAAATCCTATAGTGATTACCCTTTATTACATGGATTCTTGTAACTGGTTAGGAAATTTCATTTACTCTTTAATTCTCAGTAGATATGTGACATTGAGGAGAAGCTTACAGAATATTTAACTATAGCAAAGTGCCCTTTGACTTCAAATTGCTCTCCCATCCCACAACTGTAAGCTTCAAGTTGTAGCTGATCCCCACTCTACCAGATTGAAGACCAAGAAGTGCAATTTGGAGGAACAGTTTCATGTTTGCAGACAGTCTGAGTCTCCAGGACGTTTTTCATGCATACCCTATATACAGGATGAATTCTGTAATAGCCAGCTCCAAAGAGTGTTGAAGCTCTTTCAGTCATTGTTTTTGTTGTATGAATATTATTGAAGTGGACTTTAGAGTCCCTTGAAAACGATATAATAGGATAAGACATATAAGTATAGTAGGATTAAGACAGTATATTTTGTTCATTCTTTTTATTTCTTTTAATGTATTCTTTAGCACGTTTATAAATAGAACTTTTAGCCTTCAGCTTTTAAGCCTTCTTTTGCTTTCATCAGCAATTTAAAAGATTAAAGGTTATCCACTTCCTTAAAGCTATTTTGGTATCCACTCTTTTAAAAAACCATTCTCCAACTTTATGGTTTTTAATGATTTAGGTATCTGTTGTGAGCTCTGCCCTGTATCTTTTATTTATTTATTTATTTTTTTGCTTTTATGGATTACTTTATTTATTTATTTATTTTTTTTTTTAATTTATTTTTTTTAATTGTTTTTGCCATACAATGTCATGATATCACCATGGGTTTACATATGCTTCCCCTCCGGAGACCCCCTCCCTCCTCCCTCCCCCCCGGGAAATCTCGCTGCACCAGTCCCGAGCATCAATCCTGGGCTGGCGATTGATTAGACACATGACAATTAACATGCTTCAATGCCCTTCTCCCATATCATCCCACCCTTACCCTCATCCACAAAGTCCACGAGTCTATTCTATACATCTGCGTTCCTTTTGTTGTCTCCCATGTTGGGTTCTCGTTACTGTCTTTCTAAATTCCATTTATATGCGTTAATATACTGTATTGTTGTTTTTGCTTCTGGCTTACTTCACTCTGGATAATGGGCTCCAGTTTCGTCCATCTGAGTAGAATTGCTTCAAATGAATTTTTTTTTTAATGCTGAGTAATACTCCATTGTGTATATGTACCACAGCTTTCTTATCCATTCGTCAGTTGATGGGCATCTAGGTTGCTTCCATGTCCTGGCTATTGTAAACAATGCAGCGATGAACATTGGGGTACACGTGGCTCTTTCAATTCTGGTTTCCTCGGTGTATATGCCCAGCAGTGGGATTGCTGGGTCATATGGCAGGTCTATTTGCAGCTTTTTAAGGAACCTCCACACTGTTTTCCATAGTGGCTGTACTAGTTTGCATTCCCACCAACAGTGTAAGAGGGTTCCCTTTTCTCCACATCCTCTCCAGCATTTATTGCTTGTAGACTTTTGTATGGCAGCCATTCTAACTGGTGTAAAGTGGTACCTCATTGTGGTTTTGATTTGCATTTCTCTGATAATGAGTGATGTTGAGCATCTTTTCATGTGTTTGTTAGCCATTTTTATATCTTCTTTGGAGAAATGTCTGTTAAGTTCTTTGGCCCACTTTTTAATTGGGTTGTTTATTTTTCTAGAATGGAGCTGCAGGAGTTGTTTGTATATTTTTGAGATTAATTGTTTGTCTGTTGCTTCATTGGCTATTATTTTCTCCCATTCTGAAGGCTGTCTTTTCACCTTGCTTATAGTTTCCTTTGTTGTGCAAAAGCTTTTAATTTTAATTAGGTCCCATTTGTTTATTCGAGTTTTTATTTCCAATATTCTGGGAGGTGGGTCATGGAGTATCCCGCTTTGGGTTATGGCAGAGAGTGTTTTGCCTATGTTATCCTCTAGGAGTTTTATAGTTTCTGGTCTTATGCTTAGATCTTTAATCCATTTTGAGTTTATCTTTGTGTATGGTGTTAGAAAGTGATCTAGTTTCATTCTTTTACAAGTGGCTGTCCAGTTTTCCCAGCACCACTTGTTAAAGAGGTTGTCTTTTCTCCATTGTATATTCTTGCCTCCTTTGTCAAAGATAAGGTGTCCATAGATGCGTGGATTTATCTCTGGGCTTTCTATTCTGTTCCATTGATCTATATTTCTGTCTTTGTGCTAGTACCATACTGTCTTAATGACTGTGGATTTGTAGTATAGCCTAAAGTCAGGTAGGTTGATTCCGCCAGTTCCATTCTTCTTTCTCAAGATTGCTTTGGCTATACAAGGTTTTTTGTATTTCCATACAAATTGAGAAATTATTTGTTCTAATTCTTTGAAGAAGACCTCTGGTAGCTTGATAGGAATTGCACTGAATCTATAGATTGCTTTAGGTAGTATCCATTTATGATAAAAACCCTCCAAAAAGTAGGAATAGAATGAACATACCTCAACATAATAAAAGCTATATATGACAAACCCACAGCAAACATTATCCTCAATGGTGAAAAACTGGAAGCATTCCCCCTGAAATCAGGGACAAGACAAGGGTGCCCACTCTCACCACTACTATTCAACATAGTTTTGGAAGTTTTGGCCACAGCAATCAGAGCAGATAAAGAAATCAAAGGAATGCAGATTGGAAAAGAAGAAGTAAAACTCTCTCTGTTTGCAGATGACATGATCCTCTATATTGAAAACCCTAAAGACTCTACGAGAAAATTACTAGAGCTAATCAGTGAATATAGCAAAGTTTCAGGATATAAAATCAACACACAGAAATCCCTGGCATTCCTATACACTAACAGTGAGAAATCAGAAAGAGAAATTAAGGAAACAATTCCATTCACCATCGAAACAAAAAGAATAAAATACTTAGGAGTATTTCTACCTAAAGAATCAAAAGACTTGTATATAGAAAACTATAGAACACTGATGAAAGAAATCAAGGAGGACACAAACAGATGGAGAAATGTGCCGTGTTCGTGGATTGGAAGAATCAATATAGTGAAAATGAGTATACTGCCCTGTATCTTTTAAAACCTTTAAATAAAATGTAATAGTTCTGTCAGTTTATCCTTTCATTTATTTTTCCAAATGTAAGCCCCAATATCTTCTCAGACCAAAGATACAGCAAAGCGAACCTATAACACAGGTTGATATCTATGTGTCACCTTATTTGGGACAGGGGGCAGTTTGTTAAGCAAGGCAGATTTGGAATAAAAAGGTACACCAACATAAAAAAAATTTTAAAAAAACCCCCAAACTCATAGATACAGAGAATGATTGGTAGTGGTCAGAGGAGGTGGCTATTGGTGGGGAAAGTAGAAGGTGGTGGTGAAAAGGTACAAACGTAAGTCCTGAGGATGTAATGTACACCTTTCTGAGTATAACTGATAACACTGCACTGCAGAACTGTAAGCTGCTAAGAGAGTAGGTCTCAAAATTTCTCATCACAGGAAAAAAATCTGTTAACTTTATGAGGTGATGGAAGTTAACTAAACTTACTGTGATAATCATTTTGCATTATATATATTACATACATATTAATATATATAAAATCACTGTGTTGTACACCTAAAACTGATGTTATATTCCAATTATATCTTAATAAAACTGGAGGAAAAAAATCTAAATCTAACCAACAAACAAGTGATTGCCTGCTCCACCTAAACATGAAATAAAGACTGAAATACACATAACATTAAAAGATTTGTCACCAGAGGAACCATATAAAAAAAATGTGAAAGGAATGTAAAGGAAGTCCTTCGAGTCAAAAGAAAATGGTACCAGATGAAGGCCTGGATCTACAGGAAAGAATGAAGAGCACCAGTAGCAGTAAGTATAATGGGAAATGATATAAAGACATTTACCTCACTATTACATCTCTTTAAGACAACTGACTGCTTGAAGCAAAAGGAATAAAACCATTTCTGGTTTGATAATATATGTACTGGTGAAATACAATACACAACAACAATAGCTAAAAGACCAGGAGATGAGAATGAAAGTGAATTGTCCAAGTTCTTACACTGTGTATAACAGGTGTAATGCTTGAAGGTAGACTGTGATAAAGATACACAGTATAAATTAAACAACACAAAAATAAGTTATGATTACTAACCCAAGAAAGGAAGTAAGGTGAAATTATTAAACAAACAAAACTTTCACTAGTCAAAAGATAGCAGCAAAAGAGGAAGAGGAACAAGGGACAGATAAGACAACAGCAAGACAGTAGATTTAAACCAACCATATGAAGAATTACAACAGATATAAAGGTGTAACCGAAAGATCAGCAAACATTTTTTAAAGGGCCAGATAGTAAATAGTTGCCTTTTGTAAGTTACAAAGTTTCTGTTGCTACTAGGTTAACTCTGCTGTTGTAGCACAAAAGCAGCCACAGGCAATACACAAAGGAATGGATGTGGCTCTGTTCTAATAAAATGTTATTTACAACAAGCAAGGCCATAGTTTACTAGTCCCTTGTTTAAGTACCTCATTTCAAAGGCAGAAGTAGATTGGGGGGAAAAATTCATGACCTAAAAATATGCTGCCTATAAAAAATATCTTAATATGATATCCACAGATTAAAGGGCTTCTCTGGTGGCTCAGATGGTAAAGAATCTGCCTGCAATTTGGAAGAGCTGGGTTTGATCCGTGGGTTGGGAAGAACCCCCGGGAGAAAGGAACAGCTACCTACCCATTCCAGTATTCTTGCCTGGAGAATTCTATGGAAAGAGGAGCCTGGTGGGCTACAGTCCATGGGGTCGCAAAGAGTCGGACACAGCTGAGTGACTTTCACTTTCACAGATTAAAAGTAAAAGGATAGAAAAAATATACCATGCAAATATGGCAGAGAAGAAGCAATTCTGACTCCATACTGGAACAGTTTATTTGACTTGCTTTTCGTTGCTGTTGTTACTATAATCAAACACAAATCCCTGCCTCAGTAAACCCAGCTGCTCTGTCTGACTGTTGGGCTAAAGTGCCTTTCTTCCTCTCACAGGGAGATAATCTGACCATCCTCGCCTGTGATCGGCTGCAGGAAGGATGAGATCGTTTATGCTCTGTGTGCACATTTGCTCAATCGTGTCCACCTCTTTGGGACCCTATGGAGAGTAGCCTTCTGGGCTCCTCTGTCCATGGAATTTTCCAGGCAAGAATACTTCACTGGTTGCCATTTCCTAATTGAGAAAATCTTCCTGACCCAGGGATCCAACCCGCATCTCCGGCACTGCAGTGGATTCTCTACCACTGAGTCATCAAGGAAGTCCAATTATTAGAGAAATACAAATCAATGATACAGTGAGGTATCACACCTAACACCAGTCAGAATGGCCATCATAAAAACATTTACAAACAATAAATGCTGGAGTAGATGTGGAGAAAAGGGAACCCTCTTACTCTGTTGGTAACAATATATATTGACATAGCCATTATGGAGCAGAGTATGGAGATTCCTTAGAAAACTAGGAATAAAACTACCGTAAGACCCAGTAACCCCACTACTGGGCATACTGGGCATATATGAAGAGAAAACCATAACTGAAAAAGACACATGTACCCCAGTGTTCACAGCAGCACTATTTCCAATAGTTGCAGAACATGGAAGCAACCTAGATGTCCATCAATGGAAGCATGGATAAAGAAGTTGTGATACACACACACACACAGAAATATTACTCAGTCATAAAAAGGAATGAAGCTGAGTCACCCGTAGTGATGTGAATGAACCTAAAGTCTGTCATACAGAATGAAGTATGTCAGAAAGAGATAAACAGGTATCATATATTAATGCATATAAATGGAATCTAGAAAAATGGTACTGATGAACATATTTGCAGGGCAGAATTAGAGATGCAGATGTAGAAATGGACTTGGGGACACAGTGGTTGAAGGAGAGGCTGGGATGGATTAAGAGAGTAGCGCTGACATATATACACTACCTTGTATAAGACAGCTAGCTAGCAGGAAGCAGCTGTATAGCCCAGCAACTCAGCTCAGTGGTCTGTGATGATCTTACGGGTGGGATGGTGAGGGGGTGGAGGGAGGCTCAAGAGGGAGAGAATATATGTATACTTACAGCTCAGTCACATTGTTGTACAGCAGAAATCAATACAACAGTGTAAAGCCACTATTCAATTAAAAAGAGTAAAAAAAGCCATCTACAACCAATAAATGCTGCAGAAGGAAGGGGAATGTTCCTGCATTGTTCGTGGGAATGTAAACTGATACAGCCACTATGAAGAACAGTAGGGAAGTTCCTTAGAATATTAAAAATAGAACTACCATATGACCCTGCCATCCCACTCTGGACATACACACAATGAAAAATCATAATTCAAAGGATACATCCACACCATTGTTCACCAAAGCACTATTTACAATACCTCAGAGAGGGGAGCAACATAAATGTCCATGAACAGAGAAATGGATAAAGATGATGTGGTACATGTACACAATGCAATGTTACTCAGAAAAAGGACAGAAACTGTGTCATTTGCATTGACAAGGATGGACCTAGAGACTGTCATACAGAGTTCAGTATGTCAGAAAGAGAAAAACAGATATCATATATAAACATATATATGTGGAAGCTAGGGAAATGGTATAGATGATCCTATTTGCACAGATGAACAGACACAGACCTAGAGAAAAAAATCTATGGACTTCAAGGTGGGCGGTGGTTGGGTGGGATGAACTGGGCGATTTAGATTGACATATATATATACTATTGATACTATGCATAAAACAGATAA
Organism: Antilocapra americana; assembly: GCA_007570785.1. Lineage (NCBI taxonomy): Eukaryota > Metazoa > Chordata > Mammalia > Artiodactyla > Antilocapridae > Antilocapra > Antilocapra americana. The sequence continues at coordinate 5,691,052 of ML664175.1, forward strand.
ATAATGAGATAATAATAATGAGAACCTAATGAACTGCTCAGGCAACTCATTCAATGGTCTATGGTGACCTAAATGGGAAGCAAATCCAAAAAACAAGGGACATATGTAAACATATACATGATATTTTCTGTATAACAAAAGCTAAAACATTGTAAAGCAACTATAGTGTATTAAAAATTAATAAAAAATAAACCCCCCAAACTCACAGATACAGAGAACTGATTGGTGGTAGCCAGAAGAGGTGGCTGGTGGTAGGGGAAGTAGCAGAAGGTGGTGAAAAGGTACAAACTTCCCTGTATACAGTAAGTCCTGTGGCTGTAATGTACACCTTGCTGAGTAAAGCTGATAAACACTGCATTGCTGAGTTGTAAGCTGCTCAGAGAGTAGGTCTTTAAGGGAAAAATTTGTTAAGTATGTGAGGTGATAAATGTCAACTAAACTTACTGTGAAAACATTTTACATTATATATTAAATATATATTACTACATATACAGTCACTATGTTGTACATCTAAACTGATATTGTATTCCAATTATATCTCAATAAAGTGGAGGGGAAAATCCAAATCCAACCAGCAAACACGTGACTGCCTGCTCCTTTAAACATGAACTAAAGACTGAAATATGCATAACATCAAAGAATTTGTCACCAGCAGAACCACATATGAGAAAAGTCAAAATAATGTAAAGGAAGTCAGTCCTCAGGTCAAAACAAAATGGTACGACATGGGGGTCTGGATCTACAGAAAAGAGTGAAAAGCAACAGTAGTGGTAAGTGTATTGGGAAATTAGACAAAGACATTTACCTCACTGCATACCTCCCTTTAATAGACAGTTGATGGTTTTAAGAAAAACTGAAAAAAATTTTTGGTTTTATAATTCATACTGGTGAAATACCTAACAATATCAAAAATGCCAGGGCAGGAGAATGAAGATACACTGTCAAAGTTCTTACACTGTGTATAAAATGGTGTATTGCTTGAAAGCAGGCTGTGGTAAGAATATATAGTATAAACTGAAGTAAAATAACACAAAGTTATAACTACTAAGCCAAGAGGGGAAATAAGGTGAAATTAAAAAGAAAGTTTTCACTAGCCGAAAGGACAGCAGCAATAGAGAAAAAAGGGAGCAAAGGATGGATGAGACACTAGCAAGACAGTTAAACCAACCGTATGGAAAATAACATTAGATGTAAAAGTGTAAACCAAAATCATGGAAACTTTTCTCAAAGGGCTGGATGGAAAATAGTTGACCTTTGCCAAGTTATAAAGTCTCTGTTGCAACTATGTTAATTCTGCTGCTGTAGCACAAAAGCAGCCATAGTCAATACATTAAGAAATGGATGTGATTATGTTCCAATTAAATGCTTTTTACAAAGTCAGAAAGTCTACCAGGCCATAGCTTACCAGTCCCGTGAACCTCAACTCTGAGGCAGAAGCAGACTGGAGGAAAAAGCATGACCTAAATATAAGCTGCCTACAAAAATTATTTTAATATGAGACCCACAGACTAAAAGTAAAAGGAAGGAAAAGGATACACTGTGTGAATATGACAGAGAAGAAGCAATTCTGATTCCATCTTGGAACTGTTTCTTTGACTTGCTTTCCTGCTGTTGTTATTATAATTATACATAAGACCCTACCTCAGAAAACCCAGCTCCTCTGCCTGACTCATTGGAAAAGACCCTGATGCTGGGCAGGATTGGGGGCAGGAGGAGAAGGGGACGACAGAGGATGAGATGGCTGGATGGCATCACCGACTCGATGGACATGGGTTTGGGTGGACTCTGGGAGTTGGTGTTGGACAGGGAGGCCTGGCGTGCTGTGGTTCATGGGGTCGCAAAGAGTCGGACATGACTGAGCAACTGAACTGAACTGAACTGAACTGCCTGACTGCTGGACTAAAGTAACTTTGTTCACTCACAGGGAGATAATCGGACCTCCCCCCCTGTGGTTGGCTGCAGGAAGGAAGGGACTGTGTGTGCTGTGTGTGTCTGACTCTTGGGGACCCCATGGACTGTACGTAGCCTGCTGGGCTCCTCAGTCCATGGAATTTTCAAGGCAGGAATACTGGAACGGGTTGCCATTTCCTACTTGAGGGGATCTTCTTGACCTAGGGATCCAGCTGACGTCTCCTGCACTGCAGTGGATTCTTTATGCTGAGGCAATTATTAGAGAAATACAAGTCAAAACTACAATGAGGTATCACCTCCCACCAATCAGAATGGCCATCATAAAAGTATCTACGAACAATAAATGCTGGAGAGGGAGTGGAGAAAAGGGAACCCTCCTATCCTGTTGTTGACAACGTATACTGATAGAGCCGCTATGGAGAAGAGGGTTGAGATTCCTTAAAAACACTAGGAACATGACCCAGCAATCCCACTACTGGGCTTGAATGCAGAGAAAACCTGTAACTGACAAAGACACATGTACCCTAACGTTCAAAGAAGCACTATTCCCAATAGCCAGGACATGGAAGCAATCCAGATGTCCATCGACAGATGCATGGATTAAGAAGTTGTGATATATGTATATACAGTGGAATATTACTCAGTCATAAAAAGGAATGAAATTGAGTCAGTACTAGTGAGGTGGATGAACCTAGATCTGTCATACAGAGGGAAGTCAAGTCAGAAAGAGAGAAGTATCACATATTTTTGCATATATACGGAATCCAGAAAAATGGCAGTGATGAATCGATTTGCAGGGCAGGAATAGAGATGCAGATGCAGAGAACAGACTTGCTGAAACAGCAGGAGAAGCAGTGGGTGGGATGAATTGAGAGAGTTAAACTCAAGTATATACACTACCATATGTAAAATAAACAGCTAGCAGGAAGCAGCTGTATAGCTGAGGCAGCTTGGATCAGTGTTCTGTGATGATCTTATGGGTGGTGTGGTGGGGGTGGGAGGGAGGTTCACGAGGGAGGGAAAAGATGTATACTTAAAGCTGATTCATGTTGCTGTACAGCAAAAAGCAATACAACATAGTAAGGCAACTATCCTCTGATTAAATATAGTAAAAAAAAAAAACCAATAACCAAAAACGGAGTCTATAACCAATAAATGATGGAGAGGGTATGGAGGAAAGGAAATGCACCTGCACTGTTGGTGGGAATGTAAATTGATACAGCCACTATGGAGAGCAATATTCAGGTTCCTTACAAAACTAAAAATAGAACTACCATATGATCCAGCAATCCAACTCATGGGCATTTTCCCAAAGAAAATAATAATTCAAAAAGATACATTCACACCAATGTTCACTGCAGCACTTCATGGCAGATGGATGAGGAGACAGTGGGAACAGTAGCTGACTTTATTTTTTGGGCTCCAAAATCACTGCAGATGGTGACTGCAGCCATGAAATTAAAAGACACTTACTCCTTGGAAGGAAAGTTATGACCAACCTAGATAGCATATTAAAAAGCAGAGACATTACTTTGCAAACAAAGGTCTGTCTAGTCAAGGCTATGGTTTTTCCAGTGGTTGTGTATGTGAGAGTTGGATGGTAAAGAAAGGTGAGCGCCGAAGAACTGATGCTTTTGAACTGTGGTGTTGGAGAAAGCTCTTGAGAGTCCCTGGGACTGCAAGGAGATCCAACCAGTCCATCCTAAAGAACATCAGTCCTAGGTGTTCACTGCAAGGACTGATGTTGAAGCTGAAACTCCAATACTTTGGCCACCTCATGTGAAGAGCTGACTCAATGGGGGAAAGACCCTGATGCTGGGAAAGATTGAGTGCAGGAGGAGGAGGGGAAGACAGAGGATGAGGGGCTGGATGGCATGGGTTTGGGTGGACTCCGGGAGTTGGTGATGGACAGGGAGGCCTGTCGTGCTGCAGTTCATGGGGTTGCAAAGAGTTGGACATGACTGAGTGACTGAACTGAACTCACTGCAGCACTATTTAAAACAGCCAGGACAGGGAAGCAACATAAATTCCAATCAACAGAGGAATGGATAAAGAAGATTTGGTACATGTATACACTGGAATATTACTCAGCCATTAAAAAGAATGAAATAACGCCATTTATAGCAACATGGATGGACTTAGAGATTGCCCTATTGAATGAAATCAGACAGAGAAGGATTAATATTGTATGGCATGCCTTATGATACAACAAACTTATTTACAAAACAGAAAAATGATACAAATGAACTTATTTATAAAACAGAAACAGACTCACAGACTAAGAGAACAAACTGATAGTTGCCAGGGAGAAGAATAAGGAGAAGAGATAGGAATTTGGGGATTGACATGAACATGTATGCTTGTCTAATTGCTTCAATTGTGTCTGACCCTTTGTGACTCTATGGACTGTAACCCACCAAGCTCCTCTGTCCATGGGGATTCTTCAGGCAAGAATAATGGTAGGCTGCCATGCCCTCCTCCAAAGGATCTTCCCAACCTAAGTATCAAACCCGCACCTCCTGTGTCTCCTGCTGTATTTAAAATGGATAACCAACAAAGTCCTACTCTTTAGCACAAGGAAGTCTGCTCAATGATATGTGGCAGCTGAGATGGAAAGGGAGTTTGGGGGAGAATGGATACATGTATATGTATGGCTGAGGCCCTTTGCTGTCCACCTGAAACTATCGCAACATTGTTCATCAAGCTCTACATCAGTACAAACTAAAAAGCTAAACCAAAAAATCCAGTATGTTACTGGCACACAAATAGAAAATATAAATCAATGGAACAAGACAGAGATCCCAGAAATAAACCCACAGCTATGGTCAATTAATCTATGATAAAGGAGGCAAGGTCAAGAAGCAACAGTTAGAACTGGACATGGAACAACGGACTGGTTCCAAATTGGGAAAGGACTACGTCAAGGCTGTATATTGTCACCCTGCTTATTTAACTTATATGCAGAATACATCCTGAGAAATGCTGGGCTGGATGAAGCACAAGCTGAATCAAGATTGCCAGGAGAAATATCAATAACCTCAGATACACAGAGGACACCACTCTTATGCCAGAAAGTGAAGAAGAACTAAAGAGCCTCTTGATGAAAGTCAAAGAGGAGAGTGAAAAAGTTGGCTTAAAACTTAACATTCAAAAAACTAAGATCATGGCATCCAGTCCCATCATTTCACAGCAAGTAGACAGGGAAAAAATGGAAACAGTGACAGACTATTTTCTTGGGCTCCAAATCATGGCAGATGGTGACTGCAGCCATGAAATTAAAAGATGCTTGCTCCTTGGAAGAAAAGTTATGACCAACCTAGACAGCATATTAAAAAGCAGAGACATTACTTTGTCAGCAAAGGTTTGCCTGGTCAAAGCTATGGTTTTTCCAGTGGTCATGTATGGATGTGAGAGTTGGACCATAAAAAAAAACTGAGTGCCAAATAATTGATGCTTTTGAACTGTGGAGTTGGAGAAGATTCTTGAGAGTTCCTGGGACTGCAAGGAGAACCAACCAGTCCATCCTAAAGGAAATCAGTCCTGAATGTTCACTGGAAGGACTGATGCTGAATCTGAAGCTCCAGTACTTTGGCCACCTGATGCAAAGGGCTGACTCATTGGAAAAGACCCTGATGCTGGGAAAGATTGAGGGCAGGAGGAGAAGGGGATGACAGAGGATGAGATGGTTGGATGGCATCACCGACTCAATGGACAGAAATTTGAGCAAGCTCTGGGAGTTGTAATGGACAAGGAAGCCTGGCATGCTGCAGTCCATGGGGTTGCAAAGAGTCAGATATGACTAAGTGACTAAACTGAACGGAGGCAAGGCTATACAGTGCAGGAAGGACAGTCTCTTCAATAAATGGTGCTGGAAAACCTGGACAGCTACATGTAAAAAATAAAATTAGAAAACTCTTTATCACCATACACAAAAATAAGCTCAAAATGGATTAAAGATCTAAGTGTAAGACCAGACACTATAAAACTCTTAGAGGAAAACAAAGGCAGAACACTCTCTGACATAAATTACAGCACCATCTTTTTCAATCCCTCTCCCAGAGTTATGGAAACAAAAATGAAAATAAACAAATGGGACCTAATTAAACTCAAACACTTCTGTACAGCAAAGGAAACCATAAACAAAACAAAAAGATAATCCACAGAATGGGAGAAAATATTTATAAATGATGTGACTGACAAGGGATTAGTTTCAAAAATTTACACACAGCTCAGGGGGCTTAATATCATAAAAACAAACAACTCAATCAAAAAATGGGTAGAAGTCCCACAGAGACATTTTTCCAAATAAGGCATACAAATGGCCAAGAGGCACATGAAAAGGTGCACAACATCATTAATTATTAGAGAAATGCAAATCAAAACTATAATGAGATATCACCTCACACCCATCAGAACAGCCATCATTAAAAAAATCAACAAACAATAGATGCTGGGGTGGGTGAGGAGAGAAGGGAAATCTCTTACGCTGTTGGTAGGAATGCAAACTAGTATAGCTACCGTGGAGAAGATTATGGAGCATCCTTTAAAGAATAGGAATAAAACTACAAATATGACCTAGTAATCCCACTAATGGGCATGTACCCTGAGAAAGAAAGAAAGAAAAGTCTCTCAGTCATGTGACCCCATGGAGTGTAGCCTACCAGGCTCCTCTGTCTATGGGATTTTCCACGCAGGAGTACTGGAGTGGGTTGCTATTTCCTTCTCCAGGGGATCTTCCTGACCCAGGGATTGAACCCAGGTCTCCAGCATTGCAGGCAGATACTTTACTGTCTGAGCCACCAGGGAAGCCTGAGAAAACCATAATTCAAAGAAGCTCACATACCCCAGTGTCCACTACAGCCCTGTTTACGACAGCCAGGACATGGAAGCAATTGAGATATCCATCAACAGATGAATTCCTAATGAAGTTACGGTATATATATACAATGGAATATTACTCAGCCACAAAAAGAAATCAATCTTGAATCAGTTAATCTGAAGTGGATGAACCTAGAGGGGATTATATGGAGTGAAATCAGTCAGAAAAAGAAAAACAAATATTATCTATTAACACATATATGTGGAATCTAGAAAAAGGGTACTGATGAGCCTATTTGCAGGGCGGGCATAGAGACACAGACGTCGAGAATGGGCTTGTGGACACTGCAGGGTAAGGGGAGCGTGGGACAGACTGAGTGGGTAGTACTAAAACATATACATTACCGTGTGTGAAATAGCTAGCTAGCAGGAAGCTGCTGTATAACACAGGGAGCTCAGCCCAGTGCTCTGTCACGACTCTGGGGTGGGATGGGGAGCTGGGGGGGCGTTGAGGTGGAGGGGATATATGTATACATATGGCTGATTCATGCTGTTGTACGGTAGAAGCCAACACAACACTATAAAGCAATTTTCCTCTGATTAAAAATAAATTTTAAAAAATTACGCTTAAAAAACAAAAGACAGTTGCTGTATGATTCAGCAATCCCATTCATGGGCACATATCTGTAGAAAAACATGATCTGAAAGGATATATGTATGCCAATGTTCACCACAGCACTGTTTAAAATAGCCAAGACACAGAATCAACCTAAATGTCCACTGACAGAGGAATGGATAAAGACTATGTGGTACAAATAGTCAATGGAGTATTACTCAGCCATTAGAAAGAGTGAAATAGTGACTTCTCTGGTGGTCCAGTGGTTAAGATTTTGCCTGCAAATGCAGGAGGTGAGAGTTTAATCCCTAAGATCCCTCTCGCCTTGAGGCCAAAAAACTAAAACATAAAACAGAAGCAGTATTGTAACAAATTCAATAAACACTTTAAAAATGACTCACATTTAAAAAAATCTTAAAAAAAAGAATGAAACAATGCCATTTGCACCAACAGTGATGGACCTACAGATTATCATACTGAGTGAAGTCAGAGAAAGACAAATATATGATATCGCTTATATGTGGAATCTAAAAAATGATACAAATGAATTTACAAAAGAGAAACAGATTCACAGTCTTAGAGAACAAGCTTTTGGTTACCAGAGGGGAATGGGCAGGGGTGTGGGGGGTGGGAAGGATAGTTAGAAGTTTGGGATTAACATACACATAATACTATATATAAAATAAATAAACAATAAGGACCTATTGCTCAATAATAAGGAACTCTGCTCAATAATATTTAACAAGCTAAATGGGAAAAGAATTTGAAGAAAAGTTACATATTTATGCTAATTGAATCACTTTGCTGTACACCTGAAACTAACACAATATTGTTTATCAAGTAAACTCCAAAAGAAATAAAAAGTTAAAAAAAAATCAGTTTAAGCCGATAAGGAAATTTATCAAGCCCCAGGTAGCTTCAGGCACACTTAAATTATGAGATTTCAGTCATGTCATCAAAACTGTTTCGCCACACTCCAATCTACCCCCAATCTCTAACCTCTGTTCTGTGACCTCTTCTCTGTGGGAAGGCAAAACATTCTCTCCAGATGCTATTCCCAGCGGTGACATAAGTCAAAGAGCTGGAATATGTCTGGCAAGAACACAGGACCTGTGTGAAGAAAATTGTAAGAGACCTAAATAAATGGAACAGAAGTTCATGTTCTTAGAAGGGAAAATGCAATATTGTAAACATACTACTTATTTACAAAGTTATTTATAATCGGCTGCTGCAGCTAAGTCGCTTCAGTCATGTCCGACTCTGTGTGACCCCATCGATTGCAGCCCACCAGGCTCCCCCGTCCCTGGGTTTCTCTGGCAAGAACACTGGAGTGGGTTGCCATTTCCTTCTCCAGTGCATGAAAGTGAAAAGTGAAATGAACTTCCAGATGTTCAAGCTGGTTTTAGAAAAGGCAAAGGAACTAGAGATCAAATTGCCAACATCTGCTGGATTATCGAAAAAGCAAGAGAGTTCCAGAAAAACATCTATTTCTACTTTATTGACTATGCCAAAGCCTTTGTGTGGATCACAATAAACTGTGGAAAATTCTGAAAGAGATGGGAATACCAGACCACCTGACCTGTCTCTTGAGAAACCTGTATGCAGGTCAGGAAGCAACAGAACTGGACGTGTAACAACAGACTGGTTCCAAATAGGAAAAGGAGTGCGTCAGGGCTGTATATTGTCACCCTGCTGATTTAACTTATATGCAGAGTACATCATGAGAAACGCTGGGCTGGAGGAAGCACAAGCTGGAATCAAGATTGCCAAGAGAAATATCAATAGCCTCAGATATGCAGATGACACCACCCTTATGGCAGAAAGTGAAGAGGAACTAAAAAGCCTCTTGATGAAAGTGAAAGAGGAGAGTGAAAAAGTTGGCTTATAGCTCAACATTCAGAAAACTAAGATCATGGCATCTGGTCCCATAACTTCATGGGAAATAGATGGGGAAACAGTGGAAACAGTGGCTGACTTTATGTTTTTGGGCTCCAAAATCACTGCAGATGGTGATTGCAGCCATGAAATTAAAAGAAGCTTACTCCTTGGAAGGAAAGTTATGACCAACCTAGATATCATATTTAAAAGCAGAGACATTACTTTGTCAACAAAGGTCCATCTAGTCAAGGCTATGGTTTTTCCAGAAGTCATGTATGGATGTGAGAGTTGGATGGTAAAGAAAGCTGAGCGCCGAAGAATTGATGCTTTTGAACGGTGGTGTTGGAGAAGACTTTTGAGAGTCCCTTGGATTGTAAGGAGATCCAACCAGTCATCCTAAAGGAGATCAGTCTTGGGTGTTCTTTGGAAGGACTGATGTTGAAGCTGAAACTCCAATACTTTGGCCACCTCATGTGAAGAATCGACTCATTGGAAAAGACCCTGATGCTGGGAAGGATTAGGGGCAGGAGGAGAAGGGGACGACAGAGGATGAGATGGCTGGATGGCATCATCGACTTGATGGACATGGGTTTGGGTGGACTCTGGGAGTTGGTGAGGGACAGGGAAGCCTGGCGTGCTGCAATTCATGGGGTCGCAGAGTCCGACACGACTGAGAGACTGAACTGAACTGAAGTTGCTCAGTCGTGTCTGACTCTTCGCGATCTCATGGACTGTAGCCTATCAGGCTCCTCTGTCCATGGGATTTTCCAGGCAAGAGTACTGGAGTGGGTTGCCATTTCCTTCTCCATATTTATAATCTAATCCCATTCTATCAAAATCCTAAAGCAATGTCTTAGTGTATTCTTTATTAACTGGTTTTCAGAATTCATTTTAATACACAAAAATAGCCAAGGATTTTTTTAAAAGAGCAGAATGGTGGAGGAGACTAAACCATAAAACCAGATGTTCAAATATGCCATAAACACATAGTAATTGAGACAGTGTTATTAGTAAAGAAGAAGATATGTCTACACTCTAGATAATACATTCAAATTAGCTAGGAAAAAATGGACCATCTATAAACAAGGCTGAAATACTACCCCGACTCTTTGTTTAGAAGGACTGTGTCCTACTTCATGCTGCTACCAAATGCAAGTTCATGTGTCCCCCACACAGTGAAGCCAAACAAACTGAAATGACAGAGTTTGGGGCAGAGGAAGATTTATTGCAGAGCTCTACAAGGAGACAGGTGGCTCCTGTCTTTAAGCCTGGAACTTAAGAGTTTCAGCAAAGCACTTTTGAAGGCAAGGTGAGGGAGGGGCTAGGTTAGTTGTTGCAAACTTCTTGGTGTGGGAATCCTTTGTTCTTGTAGCTGCCCACATAGGTCAGGTCATGATGGTCCTGTAAACCTCCAACAAGACAGATACTCTTCTGTCTTGCAACTTTTTATCTATATATGAATAGACTCTTCTGTTCATAGTCAGAGCCTGAGAATAGGCTATCCTGTATATTTCAGACAGTAGGCAACATCCTTTTACAAGAGGTGCAGAGGCAGCATGACTAAGCATTGGCAACAAAGCACAAATGTTAAAGTAAAAGGAACAGATCAAGCATGGAGTCAGATTTGTTCTTTCCTATTACAATACTACATTAAAAAGGATTTCAGAATGGATCAATAACCAAGGACATAAAATACTTTCTTTGTAATCCTGGGACAATAATGACCTTCCTACCAAAACCTGTAAAGGCAAAAGCTTAGGATGATTTAACACTGGCAAGAGTGTGAAGAGCTAAGCATTCCCTGACCTGGCGTAGGTTTGGATTGGTAGAACCTCTTTTGAAAAGTAATTTGGCAGCAGCTAAATTTTTAATACATATCAACTGTGACTCAGAATCTTTTTCTAGAATTCTTTTCTGTAGACATAATAATGCAGGGCTATGCACATGGGTTTTGCATGCAAAATTCATGCAATATTGCTTCCAATAGCCCATAAGAGGAGTAACACCCTAAAACACAAGGCAATGGAAAGTTAAATCAGCTTATCCTGCCATCCTGAGCAAGTCAGAACAGAAAGCAGAACTGCATGTTCTGAAGAGAAAAGGCTCATAAGATGAGGCAACAAAGCAGGTCTAATTGTTTATAAAATGCAAATAAAGTAATGGCCAGGAAGACCTGGTGGGACACTGCAGTTTTTTAATTTTACAACCAAATAGTTAATATTTTCATTGTGTCAAGACAATTTCAAGCAAATGCCAAATGGAAGACCAAGCCCAGGAATGTGAAGAGGAAACGATCTTACAAACAACAAGGGACACCAAAGCAGTGGTCTACTCCAGCCACACTATCAGCGGCCATGGCGGTGCCAGCCAGCATCATCCGGATTACTGAGCGTTTACCAAATCGTCAATGTGCAGAAGGCTCCAGACAGTTTCAGTTGCTCGTGTCAGTACACTGACTGAAGCCAACACAGGCTGAACCATCAGTTCCTCCAAATCCTGGAAATACCACCCTTTTGGACACTAATGCCTATAGTTTCCTCCTTGGGCACACCAGTTTTTCACTTTTTTTTTGTTCTGTTACTGTAGAAATGGGATCCAGCCCAGCAGTTTTAGCTAGCGTAGATGAAATGACCGCCACAACATCTGTAAAGGCACAAATGCAGTAGGATCTCATACCACTAAATGTTCATGCATATCCAGTTAACCAGAGGGCCCACTATTTGTGGAGCACGCCCTGCTGCAAAAACTCTCCGCTTCACTCAACAAGGAATCACACATAGGGCATCATGAACCAAGGGCTCAGCTTCTTCAAGCACTGATTTGTTAGAAGTGGAGAAGGCAATGGCACCCCACTCCAGTACTCTTGCCTGGAAAATCCCATGGATGGAGGAACCTGGTAGGCTGCAGTCCATGGGGTCGTGAAGAATCAGACACAACTGAGCGAATTCAAGAATTCCAGGGACGGCAGAGCCTGGTGGGCTGCCGTCTATGGGGTCGCACAGAGTCGGACATGACTGAAGCGACTTAGCAGCAGCAGGAACCACAACTGGAATCTTTGCCTGGGCTTATACAGCCTGTAACCTTGAACAGTTTGCCAGAATCATGTAAACTGATCCCCTTGGCTCACTCACCCAAACCCAGCATGTCAGCAGTAAGTTGGTCAGTATAAGCAAGTGGCTCGGTTCCATTTTCTTTCAATATCCTTAACTACCGCAATATTCATTTTGATCAGGAAACTTAACACAAGATCACTAAGATCATGTTTTAAGAAGAGAATTCTATTTTTAAAATTTGCTTCACTTAGAACATAGGCTGTCCTCCTTCAGGGCTTGGTCCATCTGGGCACAATAGAAACTGGTTATCCTGATCTGCTTTTTTTAAACCCAATCTTAGGCTTTTCAATTCTGGTTATGTCAGAATTGGCCACCTTTTAGTTGAGAATCAGCCCTTCTACCAACTCACAATCAACTGTCCCAGCAAGTACCCCTCCACCCTGCACCCACCCCCCACCCCCGCCCCAGGGTAAACAACATTTTACCTATTTCTCTCATACTCCACCCCCTACCTCTGGCAACCACCGACTTGTTCTATCCATAAGCTTGGTTCTTTATTATTTTTTAGATTCCATCTGTAAGAGAGGTCACACAATATTTGTCTTTCAGTCTGATTTATTTCACTTAGCATTACACCCTTGAGGGCATTAGCAGGTTTCTTAGCTATTCTGCAATCTCTAAGATCTATGCCAGTAGCTGTGGCGGGCCTGTCACTCTCCTCCCTGCATTTACACTTGAATACTGAGAGACAATGGCTGAGTTCAACGAAGTGGTTGCACTGTTTAACAACTTTTCTCTGTCACTTGGTTCCACAGGCCAAGGCGCGTCAAGACTTTAATACCCTTTTCCAAATCCTTCTAGGATGACTCAGGAATAATAAATCCATTTCTGAAAAAAGTTGTTATAGCAATCGAGAGACAGCATGAGCCAGCAACAATGACCACTGATGTGGCGCCACTCCCCTGGTTCTCTTGAGCCCTAGCTCTACCGGCAGTCCGGCAGTTCGGCTGCTGGATCTAACACTGGTCTCGTGACCTCTCCCATCTTGAACCATTTTATCCATTCCTTCTGGTCCAAGTCTTGTTCTAATAGCATCAGCAGCAGCTTCATCTATGGAGACATTGCTGAAGCAGATCTAGGCTGGCTTTTTATCCACCCAGGTGCTTTTCCCCTGGCTGCTGACAAGCTTGGCTGGCAAAAGGAAGTATGGACACAAATTCCGGCGGGCAGCAGGGTAACTATGTTCACAGTTAACTGCTGAAAGGGATCAGAGTATGTTACCCCCAAATATGCCACTTTGGCATATTAATTTGAGCTGAAGAAAACTGAGAAATAGCATACATATAGGAAGGGCTCTTCTATTTTCCCTCTTCCTGCCTAAAAGGAGGGTATAAGTTTCCTGTGAGACAGGTGCCTTTTTGTACCAGGGAGGGGAGAACACTTCTGTTACTGGCAATGGGAGTTAATACCAAGATGAATCTACATTACTAAAATAATCCTCATCTTCCATTTGCTTCCCCCATTTATTTCCTAGTCACTGTCCCACAATATACTGGGTTGGCCAAAAAGTGCATTTGGGTTTTTCCATAAGATGTTACAGAAAAATCCAAATGAACTTTCTGACCAATGCAAAATGACCCCTGGAGCCCAACCCCTTTCCTTGGTTTAGTCATACTTGTGCGTGTCTGACTCTTTTGAGACCCCATGGACTCACTCCTCTGTCCATGGAATTTTCCAGGTGAGAATACTGGAGCAGGCTACCATTTCCTACTCCAGGGGATCTTCCCAAAACAGGGGTTAAACCGTCATCTCCTGCATTGGCAGGTAGATTTTCTACCGCTGAGCCACCTGGGAATCCCTTGTTTAGTCATATCTCTACAATTTACCATTCTTTGCTAAAATGGTATACAAATCCCAAAGTCTGTTTCTTTTTCACTTGTTTTCTATAAAGTCCCCTGTAAAAACCAGCAACAAATAAAATGTGTATGTTTTCCTCCTGTTTTCTATCTTTTGTCTTCTAAATTCACAGGCCTCAGGTACAGTATCTAGAGGGTCAAGTTTTCTCTCTCCATCAACTTCAACTGATGAGCTGACTTCAGAATGGAAGGTGAAAGATAAGGACTTGCTAAGTGCTTGTGTATTGATTAAATGTTTAAAATGGTTGGCTGTGCTGTATTTAAAGAGATAATTAAAGGAAACTGTCAATCAAGTTACTCCCAGGAATAAAGGCTTACTGAATCCCAAGCTACACCAACTACATTTTTTAAAAAGATGCATAAATTTATTAAAACTTAAGATTTAAAAATTTACTGAAACCAGAAAAATTAAATTTAATAAATTTCAATACATTAACTCTAGAAACCAAGAAGAATTTAGAAAGGATTCCTTTTAAGATTTACTATTACATTCTTTGTCAGACTGTGACTCAGGGAACTTGTGGTATCATTTTACACCCCTGACACACTGCCTTGATAAATCAGTCAGCAGTAGCACATGAATTCATGGATAGATGAGAGACGCATATCCTTTCTTATCCAAATGTAGCAAATAGCACCATATTTCGTAGTTAATGGTAAGCAGTTTCTTCTGTAATTCTTTGGAGCAATAAGCCTTTGGACCCCTCTGTCCCCCATTTTAAAAAAGCCATTTGTGCCTTTGTCCCAATATACTGGGTTGTTAGGAGTTAAAACGCTGGCTGAAACACTGTAGGACTCCTTATACGAACACAGATAAAAATGTCTCAGAAGGTGGTTTACTCTGATTTGGTCTTTCACATTTCAAATTTGCTTGGTTGGTCAGAGTTAGGCAGGTAGAAATGAGTTAAGAATTTTAGAACTCACGATAATTTTATCCAGAAGTAGATTATGATTATTGCTGTCCAGTATGAGAGGAAAAACCAGACCAGCTGTCTTTCCCAAGATGGATGCAATGAGTGGCTGAAGGAGAGACAAAATCCATCCTAAAAGAGAAAGGAGAAGAGAATTAGATTGTTTCATAATACTCAAAACCTGTACTCAATTAAATACACAGTGCTTCTGAATGGATGAAGCACTAAGACAACTCCTGGATCTAAAAAGTTAAAAAAAAGTCCTGACCAGTAGGTTACTTGTAATTAGGAATCTTTCAGTTAGGGTTTGTAAGAAATTGTCTAACACAGGAGGTAGAAGAACATAAGAGGTCATGATTTTGTCACTTAGAGCAGGAATCCTCATCTTTTCCCTCACTTCTTTCAAAACCCAAGAGGAAAATAGAATACTATATCCTGTTTTTTTCCTGATCACAAAACAGATGCCATTTGGGAAAATGACAAATTACTAACTTGAAAGGTATCTCCTGAGACAATAAAGCAAATAGCTCCATTCAGAAAAATGGCAGGAAGGGACCTGAAATCCAGACTGTGTCATTTTAACTGCAGCTGAGAGAGATGTGGGCATGTCTTCTTTAGCCGATTGGAGAGTTTCTGCTTTTTGATATTAAAAGATTATTCCTTACTCAACGGTGATTAGCCAAAAGTTGAGGGAAAAAAAAAACAACACCTTCCCCATCAATTTCCTCTTTAGTGTGGAGGGCCCTTGGGGGCCAAATGCCTTGTTAAGACACATGGCTCAGGTGAGTTACTGACAATTCACAGGCCTGGAGAGTTGAAGACCTTCGCCCCCATCCCTTCATATACCAAAAGGATGGAGTTAATACCTTAAACTGTTCATATAAGGTCAAGGTTCTGACTCAAATACTATCCTTCCTCCACAAAAGGAACCCAATTCATCAATACAGGTCTGTCAGGAAATTGCAAACAGGGCAGTGTCTGCCCTAGATTATTTTTAGATTATGTTTCAATTGTTTTCTAGATTATGTTTTTAATTGCTGGTTTTAATAATTTGGCTGCATTTCTTCTATAACTTGGGTCACTACAGCCATTGCTTCAACTCCAGTAAGCGAGAGAAGAAAGAAGCAGGGGTCTCCCTCAGAACCCAGCAGGGCATTCTACACTCTTACTGAAGGCTGGCCAGACTCTCCTCGATCGTCCGCTGGGTTTTGGAGCTGCCGTGCACCTCCGGCTCTAGCGGAGACCACAGAGATCAATGACTTACAGCTGAGAGCCAGGGCGCCAGGCTGTCGCAATTGAAGGCTGAGTGCAGTGAATTAGAAGTTAAGGACCCTCAGGTCAGCACCACCCCAAACACCTCTGCCTTAGTGCTTCCTGAGAAATGTGGGGATGGACCAGGGGCTGCTTTTTCATTCTAATGTTTTAGCCTGGTGTACTCTGACCTGCAGAGCTGTGGGGTCCATAAGGAAAGGTGCATCCAGTAAGTTTTGTATAAAGAATCCATCTGGCCCAGGTTACCCCCTTGCTGACTTCACCACTTTGGGAGTCTACTTAACTAAACAAAGCATCCAGACCTAACATGAGCACACCCTAAAACCAGAAAGTGGTCAAGGAAAGGGCCAAAGCGAGCAAACCCAAGTCGGGTGCTGTTTTTTCAGAATGGTTTCGTATGCGAGCTGTCTAGCTAGGCCTGTTTCGGCAACTGACTACCAGTACAGAAAGTTAGACTTCACCCCAAACTTCCCAGTCCCGCTGAAACGAATGCTCTACAGGGCTGGCGCCTCGGAGTCCCTCCGCTAGCCGGCTGCGTGGGCACGTCCCAGGGTGCCCACCAGCCCCGCGTCCATCGCGCTCACCCAGCCGCCGTTCGCCATCAGCCAGGCGCGGTGCCTTTCGCAGAACTGAGCACACAGAAGGGCCACCAGGAGCCGACAGTCCCTGCTGACGCCGTCGTCGTCTCTCTTCTGCTGTCGGGTCGTCTGTGGCGGCCTCTCCAGCAGCGACCCCGCGAAGGTCACGAGTGAGGCCACGCGGCCCCAACTGGGGCCAGGGTCTTCGTCGAGTAGCCTCTGCGCCATCCTGGCCACCAGCTCGACGCGGTGCCTGCGGCAGCGGCGGTATAGGGGCAAGACGTTTCGATTTGCTTCCTGGATACGGGCGGCCACGTGGCGCAGCACGGCAGCCTCCGGCGTGGACGGCGCAGGAGCGGGAGTGCCGGGCTCCCGGGCGCAGAACTCCAGGTAGTCCGCCAGCAGCCGGGCGGTGCGCTCCCTAAACGGGTCCACCATGGCTCCGCCGCTACCGGGGGTCCGACCCGGGCCTGTTTTCAGGGCCGGCCCGCGCCCCGCCCCTCCTCGCATTGGCTCGGCTCAGCCCGCCCCCAGCCAGTCAGTTGCTTTCCCAGGTCTGGAAAGGAGCCTTTGATGGGAATCCCATCTACACTTGTTCTGGTCCCAACAGCCGAGGCCCCATGGTGTGCATGGATTCACGTAGCAGTCAGGGCCAGAGTGAGACTCTTTGGGGGTTATTGTTTTTAGCTTTCGGCTTGGGTACTAAGAACCCAGAGGGGACAGTTTGGGCAGCTGGGCTAGACTTGCCTCTTCTTTAGGAGAGGTTCCCTGGTGGCTCAGATGGTAAAGAATCTGCCTGCAATGCAGGAGACCAGGGTTTGATCCCTAGATGGGGAAGGTCCCCTGGAGAAGAGAATGGCTACCCATTCCAGTGTTCTTGCCTGGAGAATTCCATGGACAGAGGAGCCTAGGGGGCTACAGTTCATGAATCGAACACGAGTGAGCCACCAACACTTTCTTTAATACTAGGAGAGGTTGACAAAGGCTACACACAGTCCTCCACTGGTGACTCCCTTGAAAGCATTATCAGCATTTTCTCAGATTGGATGGAAGCATCCAGGTGTGTGTTGGACTCTGGCCATTCGGGACAGGAAACAGGGTAATTCTCCTGTATGTTGCTACTAGAGTACCAATATTATTTACTTTCGCACATTCATTCATTCACTCATTTACTCCTAGACTTTGGGGTGCTACGTCTCCCCCTTAGCACTGTAGATATAATGGAGAGCAAGGCATGTGGTCCCTGCTCTGAAGGACCCTACAGTCTAAGTGATGGGACAAAGAAACGGGCAATCTCAGCACAGTTAAACCGTCGCTATGATAGAATTATCCAGCTTTTGGCTGTTTCTTATAGCTACCATCTTTATATTGCTTAGAATTCTCCACTTTTTACTCGCCAATCCCTCATTACTCCACTCCCTATTATAGTTAATATACTTCTTATACTAATCTTTCTCTGTTCATGTTACTCCATGGCTTCTTTCTCCTGATTGGACCCAGGCAGACACAGAATTGGTATCACCTGTGAAATTTGTGAGGGTTCATTGGTCTGGAGCATTTTGAAATATCCCCACCAGGGTGAAACATGAATGGCTGTATCTTGTATCACCTACAAAAAGAGGCACAAACTTGGTAGGTAGGTCACTTTGGAGGAATGTACACATTTGCATATGGAACCTCAACCCACCTCCAGGCTGGTGGACTGAGGGATAAAACAAGAGAAGGCTCTGCAGCCATTTAGGCTGCAGTACAAAGCTGCTTTCCCAGGTGGTGCAGTGGTAAAGGATCTGCCTGCAACGCAGGGGACGTGAGTTCAACCCCTGGGTTGGGAAGAGACCCTGGAGAAGGAAATGGCAACCCAGTGCAATGTTCTTGCCGGGGAAAGCCCATGGACAGAGGGGTCTGGTGGGCTACAGTCCATGGGGGTGCTAATCGGCAACAACAAACTGCTGTACCCCTTGGGTCTTAAGATCCAACAAATCCAGTGATAACTTGAAGTGTCAAATAGGGAAGTTGGATGGAATCTCTGACAAGCACCAATAGCACTGCAGTGCAGACCTCTAGGATTTTAAAGCAAATCTATGTCCTCTCCTGCCAGTAACTATTCTCCTTTTGAGAAGCAGGTTCTGGCTTGCTACTCAGTCTTGGAAGAAGCTGAATGAGGTGATCATGCAGTTTGAGATCTCATCATAATATGGATGCTGTTGGACCTACCTGGTTATAAAGTTAGGTGTGCACAGTAGCAATCTATCATCAAGTGGAAATGGTATATAAGAGACTGAACTCAGGTCCATGTTGTAGGATTGTATGGGTAGGTGGCTCAGACTGCTGCAACACCAACTCCTGTTGCTTTGCCTCCTCATACCATGCCTGTGGCCTCCAGGGAATTGCTTATGACAAGCTGACTGAGGGAGAACAACTCAAGCCTGGATTATAGATATGGTGTTGTTTAGTCGCTCAGTCATGTCCAATCTCAAGAACGGCAGCGCACCAGGCTTCGCTGTCCTTCATAATCTCCCAGAGTTTGCTCAAACTCATATCCATTAAGTCAATGATGCCATCCAACCATCTCATCCTCTGTCACCCCCTTGTCCTTCTGCCTCTAATCTTTTCCAGCACTAGGGTATTTTCCAATGAGTCAGCCCTTCACATCACGTGGCCAAATATTTGAGCTTCAGCTTCAGGATCAATCCTTCCAATGAATATTCAGGGTTGATTTCCTTTGGGATTGACAGGTTTCATCTCCTTGCTGTCCAAGGGAGTCTCAAGAGTCTTCTCCAGCACCACAATTTGAAAGCATAAATCTTCAGCACTCAGCCTTTTTTATGGTCCAACTCTCATATCTATACATGACTACTGAAAAAACCATAGCTTTGGTTATATGGACCTTTGTCGGCAAAGTGACATCTCTGCTTTTTACTACACTGTCTAGGTTTGTCATAGCTTTTTTCCCAAGGAGCAAGTGTCTTTTAATTTCATGGCTGAAGTCACTACCCACAGTGATTTTGGAGCCTAATAAAATAAAGTCTGTCATTGTTTCCATTTTTCCCCTATTTATTTGCCATGAAATGATGGGACCAGATGCCATGGTCTTAGTTTTTTGAATGTTGAGTTTCAAGCCAGCATTTTCACTCTCCTCTTTCACCTTCATCAAGAGGCTCTTTAGTTCCTCTTTGTTTTCTGCCATTAGGGTGGTGTCATCTGCATATCTGAGGTTACTGATATATTATAGATAGGTCTATATGATATGCTGGTACCATGTGAAAGTGGATGGCTAGAGCCTTATAGCTCTTCTCATGGAGGGGAGACTGTAAAGATAGTGGTGAAGGAAAATCCTCCCACTGGTTAGAAATTCAAGCAGGATATATGACTGTACCCTAAGTCTGGGGTGAGAGATGGCTAGAGTAGAGATCTACACTGATTCCTGGGCAGCTGCTGATGGTTTGGCTGGATGGTCAGGACCTTCAAGATTGGTGACAAGGAAATCTTGGACACAGATATGTAGGTGAACCCCTCTGAACAGGTGCAGACTGAAGATACTTGTCTCCCATGTCAATGCCTCCAAAGGTGGCCACTGTAGAGGAGGATCTTACTAATTCAAGTAGACAAAATTCTGTGCTACATGGCTATCAGAGAGCTTCTTACACAGCTGCCACGGTGCCTGCTCTACGAATGCCCATGAATGAAGAGGCCATGCAGCGGAGACAGAGGATGTGGTCATAACAGAACCGCCTCTGTGAAGGCTGAGCTGGCTAATGCCACTGCTGAGGGCCTGATCTTCAAGTGCCAGTGATTCCGATGTGGTGAGAAATGAATTTTGCTAGAAGGGAATATAAACCTTGTCAAACTGAGCTGGTTGGGACATCTTACAAGTTCCCTTATTAAGTGAAATGTTTTGATACAGATTCATGTTTTATTTTCAAGGGAGTCATGATTTTATATTTTTGAACTTCATATTTTAGCAGCAAGCACACAGTTTTTTCTTAGATTTGGAGTAGCCTGGGTGTTAGTAGTAAATCCTCTGCCCCTGCCATTGGTTAACATTAGCCGAATCAAACAAATGAATAAATTAACCTCCACACAGAATTTCTTATCCAGTTTGCAGTCAGACTTGGCTATAACCCACCCTCTGCCACTTAGAAGCTGTGCAACTGTGAAAAAAGTTTTTCAGCTCTTTTGGCCTCAATTTCCTAATCTAAGAAATGGAGGTGATAAACTGTCTGCATCATAGCTTGTTACAAGGGTTACATGAGTTGGTATGTACAAAGACTTTAGCATATTGCCTGGCACATGGTAAAAGCTCTTTACAGAGAAGCTTGTATTATTAATATGAATTGATCAAGGTTACCAGGCTCACCTGCCCTACTTCTAATGCAATTTGTGACATTTTTGGTGAGCCTTACCTATACGGTTTCTGGTTTTGTTTTTAAAATACTGAAAGTAATTAGAGACCACCTACTATTTTTTCATATACATTTTAACAGCTTTATTGTGATATAATTCATGATACCACAAAATTCACTTTTAAAGTACAGATTTCAGTGGGTTGTAGTATATTCGAGGTAGTGCAACCATCACCACTGTGTAATTTCACTGTCTCAAAGGATATCCAATCTCCTAAGTAACCACTTTCTGTCGCTATGGATCTGCCTGTGTAAATGGAATCATTCACTATGTGGTCCTATATGCTCGGCTTCTTTCACCTGGTATTTTCAAAGCTCGTCCATGTTGTAGCTTGAATCAGTACTAATTCCTTTGTATTGCTAAATAATATCCCATTGTATGGATATACCACATTTTGGCCATGCATTCATCAGCAGTTGAACCTCTGAGTTGTTCCACTTTGAACTGCTCAACATTTGTGTTCAAGTTTCTGTGTGGATGTTTTCATTTCCCTCAGGTACACACCTAGGAAGGGGAAGCCACCTATTACTGGGGAACACAGATGGGTTGGAAACAGTGATTTCTGGTTCCTGGTTTACATGAGTAACCAGGCAGATGTTAAGCATTCCCCAGTGGTGTATTGGTTAGATAACCTGGGGTTCAAAGATAGGCAATTTTTGTTGTCACAGTCTTCGCATAAATGTTCGTACCATATTTGCATTGAGTTTTTCCTATGTATGTGGTTAAATCAACCAGTACATTGTTCCTGATCCCAGCTCCTCCCCAGAGGGTCTGCATCCTTTTCACAACTACAGAAACATATTCATTTCACTTCTTCCACCAGAATTATCATGAGTCCGCCCACTGTGGAGACTGACCAGTCCTGAAGGCCAGCCTAGCTAACACCAAGCCCTGGTTAGAGAATGAGGGGTTGGCAGATGCTCTGAAGAGTGACCTGATTCTCCCGTCACTGGTGAGACAGCGAGTGGTTTAGCTTCGTGTGCTCCCAAAGGATTTACAGACAAGAAGATTCACTGAGACCTTTCCCCAGCTTGCCCCCTCATCAGAATTCCCAGCCCACTTCAGTCCTGCCTGATCCTGATCTACAGGGGAGGGGCCTTAGGGTCTGTGTGTTTAACCTGCTGTTAAGCCAGTGGGCACATTTGGGGAATGCAGATCTACAAATGCCTGCACAGTTAGCAATCCTAGGCTTGGAGGGAAGCTCCAATCCCAGGGCCAGTTAATCTTTGAACTCAGCAGCTGGGCTTACCCCAGAATCCCAAGGGTCTTTCTTTGAAAAGACTGTCAGGGATTCACAGCCCCCACTGGTCTCTTGCCTTGACCACTGCCTCTGTGCCTAGATACGCTGCTTTCAAAGTCAGTATGACTCTGGGAGTCCTTCTGGGGGACCCTCCAAAGTCAAAACTATTCCACAATAATACTGACTCCTTTTTTGTATGTGTGGCTTTTAAAACTCTCATTTTCTCAGGAGTTTTCAAGAGGCTCCTGATGGGTGGTAGAATGTGTGCTTCTGGAATCCTGTGTTTTATAATTTTTGTTTTCATTTCTAATATGATAAATATTGATAGATATAAGCCACATAAATGAAAAGCTCTTTGGGGTCCTCAATAATTTTTAAGAGTGTAGAGGGATCTTTAGATAAAAACATTGAGAACCACTTAGCCTAGATTAATCTTTAACAATTACTATTTTGATACATGAGTAGGGACTGTAGGGGTGAGAGGAAAGGAAAAGGAGAAGGAGAGTAGGGAGGACGGGGAGAGGGAGGAGGAGGAGAGAGACAAGGAAAGAAGTGAGACAAGGAGAGAGAGGAGGGAGGAGATGGGGCGACAAGAGGAAGAATGAGGGAGAAGGGACAGGAGGAGTTGGAAGGGAGAGGATGAGAACAGGAAAGGGAAGAGGGGAAGGAACTTTAGAGCTCTCCCATATCCTAGATGAGGAAACTGAGGCTGAGAAGCATTTAGTGGAAAAGCTTGGTCTCAACCTTTGTCCTCATGCTGTTCCCCTTTTAAGATCAATCAAATGTTAGCAGGATCACCGTCTAGCCAGATGGCCAAGCAACTAGGAGAGGCCAGGTTTCAAGGGCCCTTACAACCTGTGCTATTTTAAAGCCACTTACAATCCAGGGAAGGGTGTGGAGGAGGCCCAGGGTGGGAAGAGGGAAGTGGATAATGGGTGCCTGCTCTGGCCCCGGGCTCACTCCAGAATTCCGAACCCAGACCCACTTCTGGGAGGCCAGCTGCCCACTCCCTCAAAGCAGCTGCCTTGGCTTTGTTCACAGGTATTTCCCACACCACCCGTCATCACACACCTCCTGTTAAACCCGTTCGCCGCCTAACTTTTCTCTTCTCTGGCTGGAAAGGGGGTGTCCAAGGTTGTGCACACCTGTGGGCACATCTGCTTGGCCCTTCACCACAATGTTTTAGTTCCTTTGCTTCCTAGTCCTCTAAAAAAGAGAGAGCCTGATTAACAAACTCCACTCAGTATTATTTTCAATATGCAAAATATGATTTATTACCTAAAGTTTAATCCCTGAATCTCCATGTAGTCTGGTATATCCCCAACCAAGTATTTCATCAATAATAATACTAAACAACACCCAAGTGAGATTAAATACTTAGAGGAGGTGGCTTACTGCCCATGGGGGTGAGTGTTGGAGGGAATACTTCCTTAGGGCCCTGAAAGTCACTTTTCTGATTGTAAAGTTAGAGACTACTTTGCACATATCCTGATGAAACCTCCCACCTCTCCAAATATACAACCTTGAATTTGCTTGCATCTGAGCGACTTCTCCTTTGCCCTGTCTTCATTCACTTCTGGGAGGCCCAGGTCAGAGTACAGACACATGGAAGGGTCTGTGGGAGACAGGGAAGGAAGTACCATAACTAGGAGCCCAGGAACAAACTTGGGAGAACCTTCTGGGAGCAGAGCTTGGGGATTTCACAGGACACATTGTGGGGCCAGCACTTCAGCAGTTGGCAGGATGCGGGTGGACCTGCTGTCCATTTCCCTGAGCCCCTGTTCAGAATGGAGTCCCCTAAATGGAGAAGGTGCTGCAAGTTGTCCCTCTGGGCTATGCTCCTGCCCGTCTTCTCTCTTGTTCTCAAGGCAGGTAGAGCAGCAGAGATGGAGGGGGTGCAGGTTTGGGGAGATGAGTAGGGACCTTTCACACTGTCTCTCTCTACTCCAGGACCTACTGTGTAGTAAAACCCTTAGTAAATGTTTTCTGGTCAAATGATTGAATATAACCATTATGTTTATTTTAAAAGAGTTCATGGAAAAGCTGGCCTGGGGAATTTCTGACTCATTTTGATATCTGAATGAGAAGTTTTGCGGGTGGGCCTGGTGCACCCGAGGTTCACAGGGGCACTATCAGATGGCTCTATCTGATGGCCCTGGCCTATCAGATGGCTCCAGGTCTGGAAGGGCCTCTGCAAGCAACAGAGCCTGTGGCTGGGCCTGCAAAGCTGGAACTACCATTAGGAGAAGGGCCAGGCTGCGGCAGGGCCACAAGAGGGGACTGAGGATCTGGGGACTCCACATGCACAGCCCTCGGACACCACAAGGACATGGCCCAGCAGACCCCAGACCACCCAGAGGGCAAGCCTCACCCAGGAATGATTTTTGGTTTGAGGTGACCTTTTATTTCCCTAAGTGATGCATGCTGTCTTTATGAATGAGGAATTTTCTAAAACAAAGGATAAGCTTTTGCACTTGAAAATAAGGGATCCTAAAACTAAAGCACTTGGTATCTTCCAGAAGGATCTGCTGAATTTTAAATAAAGGCAGGATATTATGCTTTTTTCTCCAAATAAGTGAAGCAAAGACATCATCATTCAAGAGCTATCAATTTGTGTATGTAATTACACTTGCAATGTAATAAATACGAGTATAATTTATATGGATAAGATTCACTTTAGCCTGAGTAGATGCTACTAATCCTAATACATCTAATACCACAAATAGGTTTTTAAATAAGTTTTCTGTCCTCTGTTCCCACACAGACAGGTTTTGGTTCCTCCGAGAAGCATTTGTGTCCCAACCAGCACTCAGCTTTTCCCTCTAATGATAGAAAATGTCCCGTCCTCCTGATACAAGCCACCAACACAAGATGCACAGATCAAACCTGTCTATTTTACCCATATCTCTGCTTCATTTGTAACATGGAAATGTTTTACCTGAAAAAAAAAAAAGACAAGAGGAGGCAAGGCTGAAAAGGATACTTTCACAATAAAAACACATGTAAAATAATTGATTTTGTCTCATTACATTTGGAATTGGAATTTTCTTCTAAGACCAAGTAACTGGTCCTCACTTAGTCCATTAAAATCAGCAGTTCCTGGGGAAGGTTTCAAATGTCAGAATGCACACTGAGAAAAATCAGGTCTTAAAGTGCTCTGAAAAATAAACTTGATTCCAGGAAACAAAACAGGATATAGTAAATGGTCAATTCTACTGGGAATAGTAGAATTCTACCAGGAATAGAGAATGAGTTGAGACTAGTATAATTTATAATAGTCTTAAAAACAGATATATTTTCCAAAATGTTCAAAATGAAAAACACTGTACTGGAAGGTATTCTCATAGTGTTGGAGGTTCACACTGGGATCTTTCCAGGGTGATGGTTTTAATAGTAATGTTGGAGATGTTTGGTGAACTTTCAGTCATGGAGCTGCTCACTTGAAGCTAAGTTGCAAGAAACTCTCAGACCCTCTAGAAGTAAGATATATTTACATGTGATGATTTCAGATCCTATTCTCAGGTGCTTATGTGCACTGTGATTAAGCCCAGACCTGCAAAGACACAAACAGATAACCTTCAGTCTGTTTTTCAGTTGACATTTGTAAAACCTGAGTTTAAAGAGAGAAAATCAAAGTCTATAATACACAAACATACACACTGCATCCAAAATAGAGCACTCACATGTCTTAGAAGGATAATACTCCATTCCTAGCAACTCAAAGGTGCTTCTTTGGCCCTCGCTTTCCCTCTCTCTTAGTTAACTGTCTGAAGGGCATCTGTGGCCCCCTTGCTAAGGAATGGTAATTCTTAGACTGACAACCAGAATCCTCTGTACACATCCAGCGTACAGAAGACCAATCACTCCTGGTCAAGAAGATTGGTCAAGAAGACCAATCACTCCTGCTCTCACACACACAGTAAAGTAGAAAAGCTTCTCTCTTACTCTGAGGGTATGATCCCATGATCCTGAGCAAAAGGCAGTCCCATCAGGGGAAACTCGTAGAGTACTAACACGATTTTCATGTCCAAACAAGATGGAGACTCGAGACCCCTTGAGCACATCCCAGACATTGATGGTATAATCATTGTATCCAGCAAACAGCAGGCGACCTTAAAGCAAGAGGCAAGATGATTACTCAACCAGTTCCTTCCTTTTGTTTTTCTTTTCATGACTCTAATTCATGTGCTCATTCATTCAGTAAACAGTGCTTTAGTGCCCACTATGTGCCAGGCATTGCGCTTTGCCCTGGGGATTCAAAGAGGAGAAAGCACAGTTGCTGGCCCCTGTGGAGGGTGACGGTGGGCACGCTGACTCATGTATCATTGCAGCGCTGTGTGGAAAGGGCTGTAATGGAAGTGCTCAGCTATGTGTAAAGTGCTATGTGATCACAGAAGAAAGGGGATCAAAGAGGATACTATGGGAGAAGCACTATCTGAATTGGCCTTTGAGGGTTGAATAGGAGTTTGCCATGCAGAGAAGGGAGGGAAACGATGTTCCAGGCAGCAGCAGCAGTACAAAGGCTCAGCTGCATGACTGGAAGGTGGTTGGGAGAACTGACTGGCCCACTGACATGGTATACCAGTGCTGCCCTAACTTTCCCCGGTAGCCTCTCCAGCTGTGAAGGCAGAGGCAACATGAGCTTTGGGCACTAAGAAGGGGACCCTCGCTTCACTCCCTCCACCTCTGAAAAAAGTCCCTTTTCAAGCGTGAAGGGGAAAATGGAAGGTTGGAGAGGAAATGCCTAAAGGCACAGCAGATGGAGTTCTGATATATCATTGTTCTGAAGAAGAGTGTCAGATGGGCCCAGCCTTCATTTATGGGCTGGGGAAGCTGCTGCAGGCTGGGCAGAATGCGGAGGAAAACTCGTGCAGGCAGGCGGAGACTCTTAGCACATGGGGCCATAGGAAGTTCAGCTGAGGGGAAGCTTGACGGATTCTCTGAGTTCCTGTTTCACAGTCCCAGGAAAATCTTACCACTGAGGGAGAAGTCCACGCTGGAGGCTCCAAAGATGATACTCTCTTTGGAGTAGATGGCGACCTCCCTGTCTGCCCGGAGGTCATAGAGGCGACACTGGAGTGACAAAGAAGACAAAGAGGCACTTGTTTCTGAGTCCTGTTTGGTGCATCAGTGATCACAGAGCTACAGGCAAGTGCCAGTAGCTTGTGTGGTTTGAGGGTCAAGGGAAGAACCTTTTGTTTTCTCTCAGTATTTTCTTCCTCAATCCCAATTCTTATTATATCCCCATCGAGCACTGGGGATTCGAAGAAACGGCGAATGCAGATTTCTTTAGTACAAAAAACAAAATGTAAGCCTTCTTTTTTTCTGATAAGGAATATGTGTTCATTGTAGAAAATTCAGAAAATCTCACAAATGCATAAAGAAGGAAATCCTAGAGATATTTACTAACACCTGGCTATTTCCTTCCGTCTTAATCTACTTTTTTTTTTAATTACTTATTTGGCTGCAACAGGTGTTAGTTGTGGCACACACAGGTCTTCAGTCCTTACTGTGGCATGGAGCATCTTTAGTTGCAACATGTGAAATCTAGTTCCCTTATCAGGGATCAAACCCATGACCCCTGCATTGGGAGCTTGGAGTCTTAGCTACTGGACCATCAAGGGAGTCCCAGTCTTAATCTATTTTATGTGTGGATTTAAATGAGGTGGATGTTTCATTATTGCTTCAATTAGCATGATGTTATGAACATTTTCTAATATCATTAATAATCTTCAAAAACTAGGATTAACGTGGTTGTTACATTCCTCATGTGGCAATATCAGAATCTACTTAGCCATATTCTGCTAAGTGTCTTGATTGTGTCTCATTTTTCTCTTTTATAAATAAAATTATGAGGAAGCCATGATAATTCTGCTATCAAAATCTTTATATGCATCTTTAATATTTTCTCAGAATAGCTAAGGAATGGAACCCTTAGAATTGTTTCCAAGAAATTCCAAAGGGTAAGGAAAGCTTTTAAAATCCCCAAAATGTGTGCCCTTATAATTTGTTAAATATTCTTCGGCATTCAGAAGTTTCAAATTATCATTATTATCAAACTCTCAATCTATTCCTTGTAATTTCTTTCACAATAGCAAACTAAGATGAAATTCATTATTTAATAAGATATTTGCTATTTTGAGAGCACAGTTAGGTTTTGCCTACTGAAAAACAGGTCAACATTATTTTGCAACTAGTATCAAAAGCTTTAAAATTAGGCCAGTTTTTGACTCATCAAGTTTATGTATGAGAATTCATCCTAAGGAAACAATAAGAGAGGTACCAAAAATACTTGCTTATAGCAGAGTTTTTAACAGGGAACAAAAAACCCTTAAAAAAAAAACCCCTAAATGGCCCCAGATTGAAGATTGGTTAGCAAATGATGACATATCCACAATATGGAAAACTATTCCATCATTAAGAAAATATAATGTAGGAAAGTGTTTATTGGCATGAGAAAATGTTCACAACCTACTGCTAAGTGCAAAAAGCAAATTATAAAACAGCATTTGTTTAAAAACTTAAAAGACAGAAGGGAATTTACACAACTGTGATTTTTCTTGTGTAGAATGATTACCAAAATTTAGTTTTTCCCCTCTAAGTTATCTTTATAGAAATCATATCAGTTCTGTAATCAGGAAGACAATTATTTTTGAAAAACAAAATTAAGTCAGCATATCTCTCCTTCAAATAGGAAAAGTTCTTGAGGACTTAAACATACCGTAGCATCATCTGATCCCGAAGCAAAGGCATCTCCACTTGGGTAGTACCTGCAGAGAGGAAGTGTGGGGAGAAGGCACTTAGAGCAGTGATTCCCAATCCTGGGTGACCATCAGAAGCCTCTGGGAAGGCCGTCCCATGCTGGGCCCTCGGACTCTAGGGACACAAGGACTACTCATTACAGAGACCAGAAACGGAGGCTCAGCCGCAAGGCCCCACTGGCCTACTCCAGTTTCTTCTCTGTAGACGGGGCAGTGACACTGCCTTGCAGGGTGTCGCTGAGGATAAATGAGACAATACGTCTACTTGTATCTGACACTGAACACAGGCAGAGGTCTATATCCTGACTTTCCCTGATCACACACCCCATTCCAAAGGCCCGGCCAGAGCTCAGGGATAAGACAGTGCTTATAAACACAGACACTGCAATTGGAGGAGAGGGGACTGCACTGACCACTCACTACAGGATACTTTTGGCAAGTGACTTCAACTGGCCCAGCCTCAGTTTCTTCATCTGAAAAGTGAGGAGGATAATGCACATTTCCTATTATAAAGACTGAATAAGACAGTATACACAAAAAACATGGCGTGGGGCCAGATAAAATGCATGCGATGAATGATATTATTACTGTTACAGTCATCCTCTCCTCAATAATCAGGCCTTCTGGAGAGAGGGTACTCTAAGATGAGACCTGATGTTCTGGGTTGAGGGAACAGCATGGCTGAGAGAATATGCAATTTTAAGCTGTTATTTTATGAATATACAGGAACTTATTTTTGTGGCTTTATAGTCTATCCTGTATCTTAATAACTTCATCTACTGTAGTAATTTCTCAAATTTTTCCCTTGGATTTTCCAGGTAATCTCTACACATCTGCAAAAAGTGATAGTTTTTTTCCTTCCTACATGGAAGGTCAGTAAGCTAGAAAATTCTTATTAACATTTCTACTAATAAAGTAATTATTCTTACTGTGTTCTAGCTTTTAAGGGGAATAAATCTAGTGTTTTCCTCTAAGTATAATGAAGATTCTTCAGTGGTTATACTTTAAATGCTGTCCTGATGGTGCCATCTTCCAAATGTAGATAAGTCCTGACCTCTCTCTTGGAATCCAGTTCAGAGATCCAGCTACCTATTTGACATCTCCACTTGGTCATACACTAGCATCTCAAGCTTGGCTAGCCCAAGACAGAACTGCAGGATCCATGTGCAACCACTGCCTTCTCCCTACACTGCTTCCAACCCTCCTGGTTTTAGCAAATGGATCGGTGTTTACTGTCCCTTATAAGAGGTTCGGGCTCCCCAAGCTCAGGGTCTCTTCCCGAAATGCAACCTCCTGCACATGCAGGGGTCATACAGTCCTTGTCATGTCACCCTGCGACACTGGAACTTGGATAACTAGCATAGCTACTACCATCACTATTAGTGGTCAACTGTCCTTCATCTCTAACCTAGGAATCTTATGCCTTTTACCAGCATCCACGAAACTCTGGCAGCCTTACTTGATAGCCTGCAATTAGGGTAAAATCTCAAATCCTTCCCAATTCTAGACATTTCTATCCTCACTGTGTCTTCTTTAGTTTCAGCCACCATCATTTCTATCTGGAACTCACACAACAGCCTTCTAACTGGCCATAATACTTCCATTCTCATTCCCCTACAATGCATTCAGAGTGATCTTTTAAAGACAAAACATGCATCACGTTAGCCACCTCAAGTGATCATCTGGCCTTTTGTTAGGTCCCTGAGCATCTCCCTGATCCTCCTCCCAGCTCTTTAAAAGCCTGGCTCCAGTCCCATATTGAACTCGAGTTGGAAGAGGCGAGTCCGGTCTCAGAATGGAGGTAAAACCGCCTCCTGGTTGCCCCCAGCCCGACTACGGCTGTCGCCGCCACCGGGGGGGAGAAGGGTCATGATCCCAAGGAACCAGAGCAGTTGAGAAAGCTTTGAAACTACAGATGATAGCTTAAGAGAACATTTTGAGAAATGGGGCACACTTACAGATTGTGTGGTGATGAGAGACCCCCAAACAAAACGTCCCAGGGGCTTTGGTTTTGTGACTTACTCTTGTGTTGAAGAAGTGGATGCAGCAATGTGTGCTCGCCCACACAAGGTTAATGGGCGTGTAGTGGAACCAAAGAGAGCTGTTTCTAGAGAGGATTCGGTAAAGCCTGGTGCCCATCTAACAGTGAAGAGAATTTTTGTTGGTGGTATTGAAGATACAGAAGAATATAATTTGAGAGACTACTTTGAAAAGTACGGCAAGATTGAAACCATAGAAGTTATGGAAGACAGGCAGAGTGGGAAAAAAAGAGGATTTGCTTTTGTAACTTTTGATGATCATGATACAGTTGATAAAATTGTTGTTCAGAAATACCACACTATTAATGGGCATAATTGTGAAGTGAAAAAGGCCCTTTCTAAACAAGAGATGCAATCTGTGGATCACAAAGAGGTTGTGGAGGTGGATCTTGCAACTTTATGGGTCGTGGAGGAAACTTTGGAGATGGTGGAGGTAACTTTGGCCGTGGCGGAAACTTTGGTGGAAGAGGAGGCCATGGTGGTGGAGGTGGTGGCAGCAGAGGGAGTTACGGAGGAGGTGATGGTGGATATAATGGATTTGGAGGTGATGGTGGCAACTATGGCGGTGGTCCTGGTTATAGTAGTAGAGGAGGTTACGGTGGTGGTGGAGGACCAGGATATGGAAACCAAGGTGGTGGATATGGTGGTGGTGGAGGATATGATGGTTACAATGAAGGAGGAAATTTTGGAGGTAACTATGGTGGTGGTGGAAACTATAATGATTTTGGAAATTATAGTGGACAACAGCAATCAAATTATGGACCCATGAAAGGGGGTAGTTTTGGTGGAAGAAGCTCGGGCAGTCCCTATGGTGGTGGTTATGGATCTGGTGGTGGAAGTGGTGGATATGGTAGCAGAAGGTTCTAAAAACTCAGAAGAAAAGGGCTACAGTTCTTAGCAGGAGAGAGAGAGAGGAGTTGTCAGGAAAGCTGCAGGTTACTTTGAGACAGTCGTCCCAAATGCGTTAGAGGAACTGTAAAAATCTGCCACAGAAGGAACGATGATCCATAGTCAGAAAAGTTACTGCAGCTTAAACAGGAAACCCTCCTTGTTCAGGACTGTCATAGCCACAGTTTGCAAAAAGTGCAGCTATTGATTAATGCAATGTAGTGTCAATTAGATGTACATTCCTGAGGTCTTTTATCTGTTGTAGCTTTGTCTTTTTCTTTTTCTTTTCATTACATCAGGTATATTGCCCTGTAAATTGTGGTAGTGGTACCAGGAATAAAAAATTAAGGAATTTTTAACTTTTCAATATTTGTGTAGTTCAGTTTTTCTACATTTTAGTACATAAACTTTAACAAAATGCAGTTTTGAAGGTGTTTCCTTGTGAGTTAACAAGTAAAGAAGATCATTGTTAATTACTATTTTGTATGAGTTTTGCTAAAGTTAACTATAAAGAAACACCTGCTGACTTGCAGTTTAAGGAGAATCTCTTCTCCCCATGTCCAAACCATGAAGTGAATGGCTCTGACATGTGGAGAGAATAGATATTTGCATGTTTGCAATGCGTGTTTTAGATAATAGAATTGGGTATTTAAATTAGCATATTTGTGAATTTAATAGTATTAAGATTTATCTTCAAATGAAAAATCTCAAAATTTCTAAAAAATAAAAAAATAAAAGCCTGGCTCCTTCCCTATCCTGGTCTCAATTTAAACATCAATTTCTCAGAGATATCTGACCAGTCAAAGAAATAATCCATCTCTATCACAGTTCCCTGTTTTACTTTACAATGGAACTTATCAGTATCTTTGTACACTGTACATTTATCTGTGCTTTGTCCTGTTTGTCTCCTATGGGAAAGCAAAAATTTTTAGCTTGTTTAAAACAGTATTCCCAGTTCCTGGAATAATGTTCAGCAGATAAGTACTTAATAAATCTTGGTTGAATGAATGAACAAAATACACTGACTTCGTTTAGACAGGAAACAGCCATTGCCCCTGGTGCAATTACACTGAAATTCTCCAAGAAATCTGGAGTCCCTTTTGGCCTCATCACACATCAGCTGTTATTGCTCAGCAAAGTAAATTGAGGCTGGAGGCTAAGCATTAGCCCAGGTCAGGAGACAGTGGAAAACAGAGAAGCATCGTGAACATTCTACTCACGGACCGGACACTATTGATGTCAGATTCGTGTGTTTCAAAGGCCTGCACGCACTGTCCAGAGCGCATGTCCCACACCATGGCTTTCTTGTCACATCCCTGCAAATGCAGAGTTACCCAGTTATGACTACTGCGAGGACTGCCTACAGATGGGCATGAGTTCTGGTTGTGTCACACAGACTCTTCAGTTCCCACAAGTAAATGGCTCTGGAAACATGTTTTTCTGAGACTAGCTTTTTTAAGGCCACTTCCTTCAACTGGTAAGCCCTCAGGAGGTCATAGCCAGGTCCTGGGGCAGGCGGAGCGAGAGAAGGTACCCAGCCGCCCTTTTTATCGTGTTTTCTTCTCTGCCATCTTTCTAAATGGCCGCAAGCTCTCCAGGGCCTCCTTCTCCCCCTTTCCCTAGGCATTTCTCTTCATGTTTTCCCCTCCTCTTTATCTCTGCTTCTATAAGGCCAGAGGGGAGGCCAAGTGGACAGTGGGTACGGTGGGACCTCCCAGCCTGGCCTCAGGTGTGGGGCAGCCTGAACACTGGACAGCCAGGTGCTCCTGGCCAGCCGCAGCCCAGCAGCCTAGTCAGGGGGCCGCCCACAGTCAGCTGGGTGGCTCAGGCAAGTCACCTCCCTGGGTTTCCGCCTCAACACCTATCAAATGAACACTCTCTGGGTAGCTAACATGATCCAGAGAATCAAAAACACCAAGTTTATGCATACTATCATGCTTCTAGGAGCATTTTGATAAATTTCTGCAGAGCAGTCTGTGATTGAGCATGAGCAGTTTAATTAGACTCTCAAAGGACAAACATAAGGAAAAATGGGTTAAAATTAGCTTGTTGGTTTCAACTCAGAGGAAGGCGTGGGTGAGGTACCGTACTGATGTTTCAGAAAGACCTGCAACAGGGATTCAACTCTCCAACATATTTACTGAGAATGTGGACAAAGGAATCAGTGTCCTTCAAATCTTTGGAGGACCCTAAACCATGAAGTTTAATACTCTGAAAGAGACAATATGATCTATAATGATATCAACAATCTGAAAAAACAGTGTAGTTGACTGGAGATAAATACAGTTATACAAAGACGCGGGAATGAAACTTACACAGATGGGGCCAAATATCCAAGAAGAAAATCAGGGTTCCTGCCAATTAGAGGCCTCACAACCCTCACCTGAGGTCCAAAACTAAGAAGTGGGCAGCTTGCAGCAAGAGGCCTTTATGTCTTCCAGCTGCAAACATCATTAGATGGTGTCTGCATTTCTGTCCCCTCCCACCACTGTCTCTTGACAGAGATGAGACAGGACCCAGGGTCAGGTCAGCCAGCTCAGTTCTCCACGCCTATTCTCAGATGTCCTAGAAATACTTGCCTGTCCTACTTGCATAACACACTGGAAACTCTTCCCTCTACTATTCATAATATAGCAGAATATATGGAGGTGGGGGGCAAATGCTTTTGTGCCTTCTGCACAGTTTAGAGAGGATGAAATGTGGAGTCAGGCAGCAAAAGTGGGTCCCAGGTGTCCTGACTCCTCGTCTGGCGCTCCTTTGCCATGGTGGCCTGTCTGCCCGACTGAGCCTTCAGAAACACTGTTCCCTGTGCCTGGAAGTTGGAGGGTCTGGAGGCTGGCAGGGGTGGGGTAGGAGAGTGTCCCACTGGTGCCAAAGCCCTGATCACACCACGGCTATGCCTCACCACTGTTCCTACCTGAGCTGCCTGGTGCCCTGGCTGCTGTCTCTACTGCTCTCGGATGCCAACTCTCTGCTACTCAGTCAAGGAATCTCAGCCCCACTCCATGGGTGTCCCATTTAGTCCCACAAATTGACAGGAAGTGCCACCCTGAGGCTCCCTGGTGGACAGAGGGCTCCTAGAGATCTCCCTTGGGTCTTTACCCCAGACACGAAGGTGTTCCCGGTTTCTGAGGGGGCTAGGTCCAGGCAGAGCACGTCAGCCCCATGCCCATGGAAGCTCTGCAGCAACTGCCCGCTCTCCACGTCCCACAGGGCACACGTGCCGTCGCCACTCGCCGTCAGGATCTGCCACCAGAAAGGACAGGAAGGGTGTCACTAGGGCCTCTGGGGAAGCCAAGCAGATGCTTAAGGAGGCTCCTTACACACACTCTGGACTCAGAGGAGGCTCCTTTCTCACACACACACACACACACACACCCCCTGCTGAATCTGGACTCAAGCACAGAACTCTTTCTCCAATACCGATAAAGAGTACATTTTTGACACCCTCGCTGTTGTGAGCTGTTTGCATGCCTGTCCTCTTGCAGAGGATGAAATCTGGAGGCCTTCCGGCAGTACCTGCCTGTCTGACACGCAGGAAGCGCTCTGTGAACACCTGCTGAACAGAATCCCCAGCGGCTCCCGCAGGCAGCCAAGCCTACCACTGAGCTTCCCAGACATTAACACGCACCCCACACGCCACCCCACGCGGGGCCGAGGCCTATGCTGTGTGCTGACCACGTCCAGGCCCTCTGCTAGGTGGCAGGGGTGCAGAAAGACTGTGCCTTGGTCGCTGCTCTCCTGGAGCTCTGTTAACAGGGTTGGCAGGAAACCCATCTAACTCCCTGACCCCATGTTAATCAATTCCAGGGCAAGCCACATTTTCCCAGTGCTGCATTAGACAATACTGAGACCAAGTGAAAATAAATTAGCTGCCTGCTCCAGGAAATAACCTGATCCTGTGAGATAAGACTCTGAACTAACTAAACAACTTACTTATCAGGACTCATAGCTTTGTAAAAAATTAAGGAAACAGAGTGTGCTGTTTTAAGCTGCTTTAGTCATGTCTGATTCCTTGCGACTCCATGGACTATAGCCCACCAGGCTCCTCTGTCCATGCGTTTCTCCAGGCAAGAATACTGGAGTGGGTCACCATTCCCTTCTCCAGGGAGTCTTCCCAACCCAGGGATTGAGCCTAGGTCTCCTGCATTGCAGGTGGATTCTTTATCGTCTGAGCCACCAGGGAAGTCCTCAGTCTAGCTCTTTAATGGAAATTTTTCATACTCTTTGATCAAAGAAATGAATAGTTTTTAAAAGTTAACAGTAAAACTTTAATCTTTAAAATATTTTAAATATTTGTGATCTTCATTATAATGTAAGTAAAAATAAAATTTAAAAATCAAACATTCATTATGATAAACGCACTAAACAGATTCTCTAACTCATTGTCACTCATTTATTTTGGAATGCAGAGAACTTGCAGGTCTTATACCAGCCTTTTGAGGTTTTCATTTTTCATCTTAGATCGCAGGGCTGGAAGGAGGCTTAGTTCATGAGTTCAGTAGTACCCAAAAAAGTCCATGCATCTGAATCACCTGTGAAGCTTTGTGTTAATAATAAAATAACAAGAGCTAGTATTTATTGATATTTACCAGAGTTTACACCAAGTACTTTTGGAGAAGGAAATGGCAACCCACTCCAGTATTCTAGCCTAGGAAATCCTATGGAGAGAGGAGCCTGGTAGGCTACAGTTCATGGGGTTGCAACAGAGTCAGACACAATTTAGCTACTAAGCAACAACACTAAGTATTTTACATGAATCATCTCATTTAATCCTCAGAAAACCTCATGAGGGAGGAATATATTATCATCCTCACTTGTAGGTAAAAAAAAACGAAACACAGAGGATAATAAAAGTTTGTTTAGAATTGACCAGCTAGAAGATCAGACTGAACATCCTCTGTTGCTGTGGCTGCTCCTCACATCCAAAGAAACGAGGCATGGCCACGGCAGCAGCCAGGGCCACCGCGCCCCCGCTGCGCAGACCTGCGAGACTCCTGGCGGCAAACAACGGGGTAAACACTGCCCTCCCAGTCAAAACACCGTCCCCAGACAGTAATCAAACAGTTACCCATCACCAGGTCTCCCTACTACTACCTTGCTGGCCTGCCTCCTGACGTCAGTCAGCTGAAACCAGAATGGGCTTTGGTCTGACTCGGACAATCTCCTCGTTCAGACAAACCCAACCTGCCCCAGCCCCTGCAATGGCCCCCTCCCGTCTGTAGGGTCAGCTCCACCATGCAGGGCGTGTAACCTAGCCCTCCTACCTCTCAGGCTGCCTGCCTCCCACAGTGCTCCCCTCAGACCTCACTGGCAACACACTGTCTTCCAAGGCAGCCTCTCAAGGCATGTTTATGAGCCCCACTCCTGCTCCAGGCTCCCAGCCTCCCCGCTGTTCAGCTACCACCAGGAGCTGGCCATGTGGGTGGTGGCATCTATGAGGGTTTGCTGGAGAGACGTGACAAAGGCACTGGAGGATGTTCAGGATTTTGAAAGAAAACGTAGCCTACGTATTATCTCCACTTTGTGGTTTATTCAAAGTAGGGCACAGATTTTCTATATGAAGCCTTCTCTTTTCACATTTGTTAAAACAGAAGTCTAATTAGGTACAATGAGGCGTGTCAAGTGCACAACTCTGAAAGTCAGCACCCAGTGAAATTCTATACACAGAAGGATCTTGGGACCATTTTTCCGACTCAAGACAGGAATTTCCACCATCCCAGAAGGTTCCCTGATCCACTCCCACCCCCATCAACTCAATTAGAGGAGGAGGTTTGATATGGCAGGGAATTCATTTCAACTGTACCAACAATCAATAGCCCTGACTTTACCCATTTCTGATTTTATTAAAAATAATAATGTAGCTAGGAGTTCCCTGGTGGGCTAGTGGTTTGGATTCCGCACTTTCATCATTGTGGCCTGGGTTCAACCCCTGGTTGGGAAACTGAGATTCGGCAAGCCATGTAGTGTGGCCAAAAATATAATATAATATATATTAATATTAGTAATATATATATAGTAATATATATATATATAATACTTGGGCTTCCCAGGTGGCACTAGTGGTAAAGAACTTGCCTACCAATGCAGGAGACATAAGAGACATGGGTACGATCCCTGGGTTTGGAAGATCCCCTGGAGGAGCGCATGGCAATCCACTCTAGCATTCTTGCCTAGAGAATCCCATGGACAGAGGAGCCTGGTGGGATATGATCACAGGGTTGCAAAGAGTCAACTAAAGTGACTTAGCCTTCTGTATAAAATTATATATATATATATATATATATATATATATAAATTGTAGTACATATAAAACCAGTGAGAAGCAACAGGAGCTTCCTCTTAGGGCCAACTGCTGGAGCGTACACACTCTCCTGTGAAGAGGGACACCGGAACAGCTTCCTCACCTGCACCCTCTCTTTATTTCTCCACGACTGAACCTGCTCCCCCTGCAGGCTGGCCCATCATCACCCAGGCCCCTGATTTACCTGCATGTCAGAGTTGGTGAAGCTGCAGGCCGACAGGTAGTTGGTGTGCATAGCAACAGACTTCTTTTTGGCAGCCATGTTTTCATTTTTGTCGAATGTCAGTGGATACACAGAACATTTATTATCCAAACCACTAGCAGGGAAAGACAGAAGTGTCAAATGTTAATACAGGGTGATAGAACATGTGTATACTTTCTCATTCACACACACTTTCAAATGTTTTCCTTTGGCAGTATTATATGTTGTAACCTATCCCTAAACTTTTACTTTGAAGATTTTAAAATGGATAGTAAAACTGAAAGAAAAATAGTACAACGAACTCCTAGATTTCTTCACATGGATTCGCTAACTTAACATTTTGTTGCATTTGTGGGAGCAAATTCAACCATCTGAATGCAAGTTGCAGATATGACATACTACATCTAAATACTTCAATCTGCAAATTACATCTCCTAAAAACAAGAACATTCCTTTATAATCACTAACTTATTATCACATCTGCGAAAACTAACAAAAATTCCGTAACACCATGTAGTAAGCCATCCATATTCAATTTCCCAACTGTCTCAAGGATCCAGAGCCCAAAAAGGTCTACACATTACATTCTGTTTTTATATCTTTTAAGCTCTTTTAATGGAGAAGGAAATGGCAACCCACTCCAATACTCTTGCCTGGAGAATCTCAGGGACAGAGGAGCCTAGGGAGCTGCAGTCCATGGGGTCGCAAAGAGCTGGACACGACTGAGTGACTAAACAACAACAACGAGATATTTTAATGGAGGACAGACACAGTTTTTGACTGTTTATGATGAGAGACTTCATTAGGTCAGTTGTCTTATAGAATGTCACACAGTCTGGATTTGTCGTGTTGGGAATGGCTACCCACGCCAGTATTCTTGCCTGGAGATTTCATGGACAGAGGAGGCTGGTGGGCTACAGTCCATGGAGTCACAAAGAGCTGGGCAC
This sequence comes from Antilocapra americana, assembly GCA_007570785.1. NCBI lineage: Eukaryota > Metazoa > Chordata > Mammalia > Artiodactyla > Antilocapridae > Antilocapra > Antilocapra americana. Next base: position 5,730,790 of record ML664175.1, read on the forward strand.
GACAGAGCCACTAACACTTTCACTTTTATTAATGTTACATTTAAGTATAACATTTTTAGCAATAATATAAATGTGATATATAAAGGCGATGCTGTGTATTTCTTTCTTACTGCTTCACTTTAGGAGGCTTGCCATGCCTCTCATCCTGAGATTGGTGGTGCCAACTTTGATTACTTGGTCAAAGTGGGGACCACAAGATCTTTCCACAGTAAGGGTGACCTGCTGGTGATTACAAGTACACCTTGTTTTACTGAATTTTGCTTTATTGCATTTTTTATAAATTGAAGGTTAGTGGCAACCCTGCCTCAAGCAAGTCTGTAATTTTTCCAACAGCAATTTGCTCACTTCATGTGTCTGTGTCACGTTTTGGTAATTCTCACAATACTACAAACTTTTTCATTGTCATTACATTCTTTATAGTGATCAGTGATCTCTGATGTCACTACTGTAATGGTTTAGGAAAGCCACAGACTGTGCCCATTTACAATGGTGAACTTAATCGATTAATGCTGCATGTGTTCTGACTGCTCCACCGCTCAGCTGTTCCTCCATCTCTCTTCCTCCCCTCAGGCCTCCCTATTTTCTGAGACACAACAATAATGAAATTAGGCCAATTATTAACCCTACAACAGCCTCCAAGTGTTTAAGTGAAAGGAAGCATTGCACAGCTCTCACTAAATCAAAAACCAAAAATGATAAAACTTGGTGAGGAAGGCACGTCAAAAGTGTTAAGATCCATCAATATCATCATTTCATGTGATGCTGAAATTAACCCAAATTTGGACACTGGGGGCTCCTTCAAGCAGGTCTTGTTTTTCATTTGATATGACTCCAGTGATATGAGTGAATGTTCCCTTGCTTCCTGGAACAAGGAAACACCCTCAGCTTGCTTCATTCTCTTCCTGCCCGGACTGACTCCAAGGAGCCCTGCTTCTATTTAGTGGGGAATGACATTTGGGAGGGGCACTCTCTTCTGAGGCCGTGTGTCCTTCTAATTGCTTGGAGGTACAGGTGTAGGCCTGGCTAGTTTATGACCAGTGACTGGCCTTGGCAAGCTTGTTTATAGATCGTGTGGGTGAGAACGATTGGCATTAAAGGACAAGCATGCTCCAGACTGGGCTTCCCTAACCCTCGAGGTGAAATATGTCTTCCTATTCTGAAGCTTCAGGGTCATTGCTGTAGCTCTGTTGGGATACTCACACTTAGGATTAGTTGTAATGCTATGCGAAGCAGAAAAGTTCTGCAGTGTGATGCAGGAGGAGGGAAGGCCATGTGACTTCACAGGGAGGGGTGACTGGACGCTCCACGTTTAGACCCCTCCTGGACTGTGCCCTGTGCATCTCCTCCTTTGGCTGGTTCTAATTTGCATCCTTTCACTGTGATGAAACTGCAGGCGTTAAGTATAGCACTGTCCTGAGTTCAGTGGGGTGTTCTAGTTAATTACTGAGCCTGATGGTAATTTTTGAGCATGACCCTGTACCTATGTGATCTTGAGGGGAGTCCAGTGGGGGTTACGCCATGTAACTGCTGAGCTCTCCCAACTCCTTCACACCTACCTTATAACTGTGTAATATGTATATAAATGTGTTAAACGTGTATGTGTGTTCACATCTATATTTATACCTATATCTTTTATTGTGGTCACTTCATATCCTTTTAGGAAGTACATGGGTATACAGCTTATGTAAATATTGCCATCCAGTTATAAAATGACACAATCTACTTTTGAGTTATTTAAAAAATGGGAAAATATGAAATGCATGTATGCAAGCAGAGTCTCCAGAGGGATCTCAATAGGTGGAGAGAGTGGAAGTTGCCCCCAAACAACGGTCTAGACAGAGAAGATGTGGAGAGTGATGGCTGGGGTGACCCTGGCTGAAGAAGCCTCCAAAGTGTTTGCTTGGAGGTCCAGCATTTTCATATTTGAAATAAAACCCTTTTCTCTTGATTATAAAAATAACATATGTTTAAAAAATACTGAAAATAGACAAAATTGTGACAAAAAGAAAAACACCCATAGTCTCAACATCCAGAGAACTACAATTGCATTTTGGTGTAGTTCATCACAGCCTTTATGCTGATGCTTCTTCTCTAAACATGGCTGAACTCCTACTATAGAAATACTTTGAATGGTCCAGAATTGACACAAGGACCGGGAATTATAATGGTTGCAATTCTCACTGCCAAGTCTGTTAAACTGAGCACAAGAAAAACAGATTAAGGCACAATATTCCTATTCATCTTGATGCTCTTTTCACTTACTGTCATTAAGAATTTCCTTTTTAACAGCTGCATCATATTCCATTCAATTCACTTAAATTCCTTTGGTGGGCATATTGTTTCCCCTTTTTTGCTTTATTTTAAATAACAATAAAATAAATGTTATTGCTCATATTTTTTCTATATTTCTTTCTTTCAAACAAGTTCTTAGACATGGACTCACTAGATCAATGGTCATAAACTTTTCAAGGCTTTGAATACATATTACCAACATGCTTTCCAAAGTATCCGCACAAATTTGTGGTCCCTGCCAACAGTATCTAAGAGCAGAGAGAATAGATTTTAAACTTATACTAATGTCAATCTGTAATGAAAATAAATTATGAAAGACATTCTGCAGTTTTTTTTTTCTTGACAAAATTCAAGGAGGATTACACAATGCTTAAGTAATCAACAAAAACTGCAAGTTCTTATCTATATGTTTGTTTATAGAACAGTGTTTTATGGCTAACAGGACATATGAAAGGTTGCTGTCTCCCCTACTTACCCACATGCAATGGCACATCCCGATGGGGCGTACGCACATGCCATCACCCACGTGCAGGGCATTGTGACTGCATGCTCCTGAAACACAGCACACACGTGCTTAGCATAAATGAGGGCTCTTCTACACAAATGTCAGCTTTCAACAAGAAAAATCGTGGCGGCATCTACCAAATTACATTCCAGTTTCAAAGGGTTGAGACTGGTGAGGAGACTCAGCTCTCCAATAATCATCCAAACCTTATTTCATATGTTCTACAAGTTAAAAATCTCACCTAGCAAAAAAAAATATCCTTAACATCTTCTTTCTTACTGCTACACTCCCCCTGTTGTTCTGAATGAATACTGGGCTCATTTTCTTTGAAAAGACTATCCAAATTTCATTTCAGATACACACACACACACACACACACACACACACACACACACACTTCATCTTATTTACTCAGATACTATTGTTAAAACATACTCTTGACTTTTTATATGTGTAAATTTGTTTACTTGAAAGTGAGTATATGAGAGCCTCTGTCCCCTGTGGGTCCTAAACCATTCCAGGCAGGAATGTGGGTGAGGGTGGGGAGGGGGAGTGGAGGGAGAAAAGGGAACCAGTAAAATGGAAGCATTAAGAGGACATGAAAGTCCTCGGATTCTGGCTGGGGTCTGAGTCACCCATATTCTCCTGCATACACAGAGAAGCAACCAAGGCACACCTAAAAAACTTCTGAGTCTGTGGCCTTATCTCCCCGGGAGCCACGGGCCCTGGCCCCAGCCCTGACGCCAGTGATACGTGCAGCCTCACGCAAGCTGGCCATCTGTCCTACTTCAGCTTCCCTCCCCACCTGGCAAGGGAGAAGATGGGACTAGATGGTTTCTAAAGTACATTCACGTGCTGGGCTTCTTTCCTGTGATGATCCTCTGGTGTTTTTGTGGGGAGACATTGGCCCCGATACTCCTGTCAAGATTCTGCTGTCATGCCCAGTCTAGCAGCCCTTTGGACACCACGAACAGCCTCAGGGTGTCACCAAGGAGGTGAGGTGGCCACTCTCAGCACAGGGCACCCAGCCCTTCTGCTGACCAGCAGTGACCACGTGCCCTGCCAGGGGCCTCTGGTGGCAACACCACAGCCTCCAGAAACCAGGCAGCATGTGCCTTCCGCCATGCTAAGGCTTAAATGGAAGCATCCCCACCCCCTACTCCTGAAGATGCTGAGGATGCTGGGAGAGGCAGAGTGACATATAGGAGAGCCCTCTGCAAATTGCTATATTGTCATTTTTGTTATTCCCCAGGGCGTGACCATTTAGGACTTTGCTCTACAAGATGGTTCTTGACCAGACCAATTGCCTATTATGACATTTAGTGAACATGTTCAATAATGCACAAGAAGGATGCTGTTGAGACAGATATGGGTTTTCTTTTTTATACAGTGAAAGGGAGTGTCTTTCTAAGTAAATACTGGAGTCTATATTTAATATACAGTACTTCTTACCGTAAATGCCAACACAATGCAGGCAGGCAAGCTCACCTACACATAGATTCTGCCCTTTCCGTTTAGTTAATAGTCTAAACTCAGGTCTCATTTGGAACAGTGCATGTCTATGCCAGACTTGCAAGGGGCTCAGACTCCATGGCACCCCCATGAAGTGCAGTTTAATCCCACCGAAGTCTCAGCTCCGAACCCACCATGGGGCCTAGGGGGTGGGAGACAGAGATGGAAGAGAAGACTGGGGATTTGGTATCTCTTCTCATCAGTCAGAAGAAAAATCATCACTGCAGTAGCAAGTGTGAATGTGACAAGTTTCTGGGCCACACTCTTCGTTTTCATGTCAGCAGCCTCCATGTTAGCCCTGCATGCTCTTCTCTGGGCCAAGGGCTGGATTTGAGTGGCATGAACGCTACAGTGTGCTGCGGAGCCATCTGAACACAGATGGGCTTTCGGGGAGTTTACACCCCCAAGTAGGCTCCTGAGGGGCAGGGCAACCACTAGTGTGATGCTTGGAGAGGATGAGGACAGGACTGGGATTCTGAAGTGCCTCAATCTGCTGGGGACAATATCTTACCTTATTAGTGGTGAAGGAATCCCACACGATCACTTTCCCATCCTGGAGGAAAAGAGTAAAGAGTTCAACAAACTAGTGATCACCTCCGGGGGAGATGGCGGGGGAGGGGCAGCATAGGGGTGGGAGGAAGAGGTACAAACTGTTACAGTGCTAGATGCCAGGGATTGGGGATGGGCTGGGATGGGGAAGTTAAGTGTTTAACAGTTTGGGAAAGTGAAAAATTTGGGAGACGGATGAGGGTGAGAGTTGCACAACTGTGTGCGTGTACTTAGTGCCACTGAACTATGCAGTTACATCTGGTTAAAAGAGTATGTCTTATATTATGTGGCTTTTACCACAATAAAAAACATTTAAAAAAGAGATACAAACTGTTACATATAAAATAAACTACAAGGATATATTGTACAACACACAGCATATAGCCAATATTTGTAATAAGTATAAACGGAGCACACCTTTAAAAACTGTACATCACTATACTGTACACCTGTAACATATGATATTGCATATCAACTACACTTCAAGAGAACCAAAACAAAACAAAAAAGAGGAAACAGTTTAAGAATCATCAACAAGACTTAAGAGGTGAGCTACTGAGAACCGCTTGGAAAACCAGAGCAAGTGTCTGGACAATCCAGACCCTACAATGCACGCTTGAGGAAACAGGAATAGATGGGACTACACTTCCCAACCGGGTGCAAGGCTCAGCTTTAAACCCTGCATCCCTTGCATAGATACAATGACAGAAAGCAACGCTCAGATACTTTTTTCCTACCATTTATAAACCAAGCACAAACTGTTGGTAAACGCTCATCACCACCATACCCCAAATGTCAGTGAGTTACACAGGCATGAGGTAAACCTGACATGACCTTCAGATCCCTAACAGCCACGTAACAGTCTCCGTCTCCTCACCCTCCCCACCAGTCTCTCCTCTCTACCACTCACCTTGGAGTCCACATTCCCTGTAGGACTGTACAAGAGCTTCACCCCACTCCTGGTCCCCCCACGCGGTGTGGAAGCTGTGGAGCAGTTCTGAGATCAGTCTGACTTCTCCAGGCGCTCAGGAACATCCCCTACCCTGACACTTCACACCTCCCACACCTATGCTGCAGCTGCAAACACGGGACTCACACCTAGGATGGCGGGGACCCCTGTGGGCAGCTGTTCAGGGAACACAGGGCACTCCCCCTTGAGCTCTGGGCTGGTGAGGCCGTGAACAAAGTGTCCACGTTCACTGCAGCCACTGCTGCAGCCCTCCCTGGGGGTGTGGGGAGGGGCTGTGAGCTCCTCCATATAATACAAACTCACCAGAGATAAACCCACGCGAGCCCCAGTCCCTACAGCGCAGTCCTCTGCCCAGAACGTGGTGTGCGGGTGCCCCGGGCCCCCAGGCTCCGGCCAGTAGTGGAGGAGCATGGCCGAGCAGAGCGCCTCCAGCACATGGGTGGAGGACGTGCAATCTTCAGGGGTGGAGAATCTGCAGCCACTATGGTGGGCTGGATCTTTTATTAATCACTCAAGCCATCTGGAGCCAAATCTGGTAAATGAGCTGGATGCCACTTAGGGACACCAGCAAGGTCTGATGAACTAAAGTGACACAGCGGCTTGTTTCACTTCATCTGATGCTGAGATCACGCTGCGTGGGGCTGAGGAGTTGTGCTCAAGGTCAAAGCCGGCAGCTCGGAGTCTTTTCAGACTCCTAAGCACATTGGTTCTTCTGGTCTAATTTCTCCGACTAAAGGCCCAAACACAAAGTTTGGGTGGATTAGATACCAGAGCAGAGCAGAGATCTGGGGGTGGGGTGGGGTCTGGAGCCCCTGCTTGCTGGGGTGGGGGTAGAGACTCGGTGCATCACCCACGCCAGCCCTCCCTTCAGAGGCTTCCTCCAGCACACAGGTGGCCTGCCTGGCCCACCACCCACCCACTGTGTGCTCTGGAGAGACAGAGGCACCCAGGAGGCTAAAATCAGTCTCAGAACTAAATGCGGTCCCTCCACGAGCACAGATGTATACACCAGGGGCCTATGTACCTGGAGAGACTGAGCCTCCACCCTCAACCCCTACCCACACAGTCAGGCGGATTAATCTCCTGCCTTTTAGGGGAGAAAGGCTGCTCTGAGTCACTCAGAGTCTGTTCCAGGGCCCTTCTGCTGCTCCCCACCTTCCTCCCCACCCCTCCACCTCCAGACACCCTCTGCAGTCCAGGTGGATGGATGGTGTGAGTCAGCGGTGCTGGGCAGCCCTCCTCCCGTCCTTCCCTCCCTAGTAAGAGCAGTGCAGAGTGACAGAAACCCAACATATGGTGTTCTTTTAAGGATTAAAAAAAGTCTAAAAGGCTAGGCAGCAACACAGACATCTGAACAACCCCTTTGTAAAATGGAGCATTTGGGAAAAATAAGCCTAGAAAGAAATGCTCTAAAATAATGCCAACTATGACAGGGTGGTAGGAGTAAAAACTTCTCTTCACTCTCATTTCCAGTAAAATACATAACTAATAAATTAAAAAGCACATGCGATGTGATATACTAGATCTGTAGGTAATACAGGAGATTAATAACACCTGTCTTATACTGTACCGACGTGGATATTAGAGCTCATGGATTATTTAGAATATGTACCTCCCTGGTGGTTCAGATGGTAAAGAACCTGCCTCCAATGCAGGAGACCCAGATTAGATCCCTAGATTGGAAAGATCCCCTGGAGAAGGGAATGGCTACCCACTCCAGTACTCTTGCCTGAACAGAGGAGCCTGACAGGCTATAGTCCATAGGGTCGCAAAGAGTCGGATATGACTGACTGACTAACACTTGCACTTTTTTTCCCCACAGCTTTAATATTTATAAGGGCTATAAACAAAAATCAAATTTTCCTTTGAAAAAGCTGGACTAAAGGAAGCGGCAGGAGCCAGGGGCTAAACCAGCCAAAAAAATATATGACCTCAGTGTGTGGTTCAATGCATATAACACCAATCTAGACATAAAAAGCCCTAAGCAGTGTAGTCAGCCTCCTGAGAGACATGTCCTTGTCCAGGCCCCTCCCCCGTTATATCAGGGTTGGTCTGTGGCACCAGTGGCATGCAGCAGAAGGGAGGGAATGTCACTGCTGAGGCCAGGTCATCAAACACAGCATGGCTTCTGCTTCTGTCTCCTTCTGTTGCTGTGGGAGGCCAGCTACCGTGTCCTGAGCAGACCAATGGAGAGGCCCACACAGTGAGGAGCTAAGGCCTCCAGCCAAGAGCCAAGTGAGCAAGCCATCTTGAAAATGAGTTTCTGCCTTAGCCGAGCCGTCAAATGACTGCATCCCCGACCAATGCATTGACTGGAACCTCAGGAGACACCCTGAGCCAGAAGCATCCGGCTGAGCTGCCCCTGATTCCTCACTCTCTGGAACCATGTAAGATACCAAATATCCACTGATTAAGTTGCTAAACTTTGGCGGAAATTTGTCATGCAGCAGTTTAATAAGTAATACATAAGATGCAAAATCAATGATGTGACCTATATAAGCTGAATGACAAAAATTGTATTTCACAAAATACATAGTTTAAATTAGTTACTTAAGGTGTAAAAACTGCTAAACTCTTCAGCTGAAAATAGCCATGGTGGCACTTCACTTATGCCCTCAACTTGGGGGAGAAAAACATCCTAATTTAAAAATGGTTTCCCTTACAAATAAGACCATGAAATATGCTCAGGAAGAAAAAAAAAAAAACTTTTGAATGGTTTGTCAAACAGAGTTTATAATATTTTAGTTACTCCAATTGCAAATCTACCCAAATGAGTTAAGTTCTCAAGCATGCCAGAGAGTTCTTAATGAGGTAACTTGTGCCCTTTGGGCAGTCATGACGTCCTGAGAGGGCTTTCGGAAAGGATGGCTCCCTTCAGCTTTACGCTCAGAAGCACGCTCACCATCGCCCGGCAGGTGCAACGTACCTGAGAGGAGCTCACGAGCCTCCGCTTGTCCCTGCACCAGTCCATGCACAGCACCTTGTTCCCGTGGCCTTTGAGGGTCCTTCTCGTCTTCATGACAAACTGCCCCAGGGCCTCCACGCGCTCGGCCACCTGGTGCACTGCAAGGACAGGGCACACTCAGTCCCGTGACCGAGGACCAGGTCTGAGCCACACTCTGGGACAGGGAGGCGGTCAGGGCTCCTCCTCCCGCACTTTACCCTCTGGACTTGAGATGCTCTCTCTTTCAAGTGCAGCCCCCGTGTGGCTCAGTGGGTGAAGAATCTGCCTGCAGTGCAGGAGACACGGCAGATGCAGGTTCGATCCCTGGGGTGGGAAGAGCCCCTGGAGGAGGAAACGGCACCCGACTCCAGTGTTCTTCACTGGAGAATCCCACGGACAGAGGAGCCTGGCGGGCTACAATCCAAACGGTCACCAAGAGTTGGACACAACTGAGCACAGATAGTAGAGACATGTTGTCATTTCCTGGGGGTTTAGGACTCTATGTTTATAACTTACATAATACCATATATCAACTATGCTTCATTAAAAACGACCCCATGGTTTTCAAAGTGCTTCCATCCATATATGCATGTCGAGGGACTGAGGACAGGACTGCCTTCTATCTGCAAAGCTTGACCTAGAATTCTCCCACTGAAAGGCCACAGCTCTGCAATGTGGGGGAGGTGGTAGAGTGAGGTCGCTATTCCCACTGATGGGCGAGGAGACTGAGGCTCACAGAGGTTATCCGGCTAATACCAGCTCATACAACTAACTGGGAGCGAAGAAGGGGCTTCTGGCTCTCTCACCTACTCCTTTCCAGTCACAAGGACAAGTGACTTTACAGAAACTGCCCATCAGGTGTCGGGATGTGCATCCACCTGCTCAACAGCAGGCCCAGTGTGTCCTCTCTGGTCGCCCCATGCCTGGCTCAGGCCGGGGACGTGGCTGGTGTCCCCTCCACGTGCTGGTGGAAAGAATGAATTTGCCAACCCAGCAAACAGTACCCCATGGATTTACTGAAAACTTACAGTGTTGGCAGAGATCAAGGCAACATTCTGCAGGTCTGAACACATGATGTGCAGGAGGTATGTACACCAGGAAGATGTTCCAAAAATCAATCCTTCAGGGGCTGGGACCACTGCCTTTTTTGTGAGGCTTAGGGAGAGCTTTTGAGGGGTTTAGAAATTCAGTCAACTGACGAGTCTTAGGAGGAGACATGTTCACGTGAAACAGCAGCAAGGGCCCCAGAAACCATCCAGTCCATCCAGTCATTGAGTGGGGTGGGGGAATCACATGACATCTGCCCCCTTGTGCAGTGCCTCCCCCTTTCAGATTAGAGGCTATGCCCGGGTTCCTAACCTCACCTCTGTTGCTCTTCCCTCCAAACCTTTCAGTCGGGCCTTTTTTCAGGCAGGTGGGGAGGAGAGAAGAGGGCATTCTAAGCCAGGGGTCAACCCCAAGAGAGATGCAGGGCCTTGGTACAGACAAAGCATCAGGGGTGGAGAGAGACACGGCACCGGCCCCTTCCTTCCTCATGGGGACATGCCCGCCTCCCTCGCTGGAAGCCCGCACTGAGGGGCTGACCCTTCAGTAAGCCTTGTGACAACAGTGTCCCTTCTTGGGAAACCCTTCCTTCTTCCCTCCCCTCTTCCCTTCCTTCTCTCTAAACACTTCCATGTGTATTTCCCCAAAACAAGGAACTTTCTTACATAACTACTATATAATAAACAAAGTCAGAGAACAGACACAACCCTATGTTTAATCTATAGACCTTACTGAGACGTCCTCCATTGTCCCAACAATCTCTCTATAGCAAAAGAAAACCTAAGATCACATGTTGCCTTCAGTGGTAATTTTCTGTTGTCTCCAGTGATTTTGTTCCCCAGCTGGGCTTGTCTGATGCTTCTTCCAGACGAGCTTTGGGTCAAGGACACTGGCAGGAACACTGCAGACCAGCGATGAGGTCCTCCCCACGCATCTGTCCCACCAGGAGGCATCTGCTGTCTGCTAGTCCATCCCCAGCAGTGTTGACTCTGATCATCTGGTCAGGGGGGCATCTGCCATGGTTCTCCCCTGTACAGTTACCAGTGTGCATTTTGTCATGAAAAAGTACTTTGTGGGGATGTACTCTGAGAGCACATACATATCATGTTACCCCTCAAACTTGAATACCCCACTTTTAATATCCATTAATGATTCTTGCCTGAACCTGATTATTATGATGGCTGGCAAGTGGTGACTTTTCTAAATCATCCCTTCTATAGTTTTCAGTTGGCCTTCTAGTATACAGAGGAAGGTTCCCTCTTCCCCAGTGTATTTATTCATTTATTTACATTAGTAGGGAACTCAGGGATTCTCATTTAATTCAAGAGGTTAAAATCCTTTGCTACTATTTATTTTGATGCCCAACTGGGCCCTGATGTGCTCAGTGGGAGCCCCATCAAGCAGGCTCCGGAGACCTTCCCACACAACTGCATCATCCTCTGAGAGCATCTTCTGGCAGGCTCATGTCCCCCCCATGCTGTGGCCCTGGAAGCAGCCACTTCTCCAAGAAAGACTTCTTGGAGATTTCTTTTAGCTGTCCCCTTTTTTTTTTTTTTTTTTTATGATGATGAAAGAAAAGAGTACACATGTTAAAAGTCTTTGTGAAAACCCAAGTTAGAAGTGCTAAAGTATAAAATGCTACATGAATGGGCAATTAATACACCATCGCTTCTGCTAAAACACCGCATTTTTTATTGCCACAAACAGCACATTAGTCTTTTATGGCAATGTTCTTCACAAAAACATATTAAATGCAATTTAAAAGCAGACTGAAGTTTTCTAATTTTTTACAAGCCTTTTATACAAGCTTGCACCAGCTCAGAGCTGTGAGCATATCCTAGTTAGTATTTTACTTTGAAACTTCGTATCTGTACTAGCGCTGCTTCCCTCAGTTCAGCATTAGGGCAATCCTAGCCATTTCATGTCCCTCTTAGCAAAAAAAGACTCACCAACCAAAATAGGGTCTCCTTACATAACATAAATTTGAACACACCCCAGCTTATTAATTATTTTTTCTCATGACATTTTCTCTTCCTATACACAGATTCATTCCCAACCCACTCAATCCTGCTTCTATCTGCCAAATCCCACATTCACTAAATTCGAGTTTAAAAAAATTTTTTTAAATGAAATTAACAACAAAAACAAAAACCTGGAAATGAGCTGAATGTGTCCTGTTAATCATTTGTGGGAGCTTGTTTCAGGGCAAATGGAGTTTCTCCTTTGCCTTCTGATGAACTACCCCTTCAGGATTTAACTTTTTCTTTAAAAGCAAAAAAGAAAAGAAATGATGAAGACAACCAGCTGGTTTCTATAATAAGAACTTCTAGAATATAATGATAAGCCGTGAAGAAATTCCACTAGAAGGTAAGTGGCAGAAGGGTGCTTTCTGCTTGGATCTCCTTGGAGCATGCACTGGAGCAGAGCCATCAGGAGCCTGGGCCCTAGGTCACAGCCCCGTGCAGCTGCTCCACATCCATGAGCAGAAGCTCACCTTCCTGCAACCTCATTTTCCTCATGGGGTTGTTGGCAAGACTATTCCAGTCCGGCACAAAGGAAGCATGCTCTAAAATCTTAAAAATGAACACTGTGAAATCAATTATAAACATAGAACGTGAGTTTAAAGATGAGTGAGGGGTCTTAAACAGGAAAACAGAATTAATTTTTAAATGATCTTGCTTAACTTCCTAAATTTTGCACCAATATACAGTTTCTGTGATGGCTTCAATTTGGTAGAAGATGAAAGGAATTAAGCAAAAAAACTTAACCAAAGCTAATTTGTAAAAACTCATTCTCTCTCTACTACAAGGCAGAATGGGGTGGGATGTATACAAAAGCCTCAAACACCTGGATGGAAGGAAAACATTTACAATTACTTACCTCATTCATGTCTTTAAGAGATTTTTTAATTGCCCCCAAACCATAAATTGGGCTTTCCTGGTGGCTCAGATGGTAAAGAATCTGCCTGCAATGCAGGAGACATGGGCCTGATCCCTGGGTCAGGATGATCCCCTGAATAAGGAAATGGTAACCCACTACAGTACTGTTGCCTGGGAAATCCCATGGACAGAGAAGTCTGGTGGGCTATATATAGTTCATGGCATTGCAAGAGAGTTAGATATGACTTAGTGACAAAACAACAACAAAAACCATAAATTAGCCACAGACAAAAAACCTACTTTGAAATCCCAAATTAAAAGTTGGAAGTGATAAATTATGGTAGAGCCTTTATGATGGAATAATATGCGATTTTAAATCATACTTTTAAATACTGACATTTAAAAGAACTATAAAAATGATACAAGGGGGGCTAGTCAATGCATTGGGTTAAATTAAAACTAGGCTCAAACAAAAAAAACAAACTCAAACTATACCTGGTACAATTCTTAGCATGCTTATAAATACATACACAAAAGTGAAAACATAAGCTATAAAACACAACAAGATATTAAACATGGTTACCTCTGGGTGGTGGGCTTATGGATGATATGCTTTTCTATATTTCTGAATCTGCTACAGTGGCTTGAGTTTATTATGACAGTATTCTAGCAAGAGGAAGGGGTGAGGAAATGAAAGGCAAGGTTGCTTTCTGCTCCTTCTGACCTAATAGGCCACACACACAAGAGCCAGAAGCAGATTACTCTGCTGGGAAACTTACTTTTTTAAGACTCAGTACACATAACATATTTCCTTAGAACATGGAAAAAGTCAATCAATAAATTTGCTTCAGACTAATCCAGAAATATGGGTTTCCTAACACCGGAACATCAGAATAGTCCAAGGCTCCAGCCATAAGCTTTTGAGAATAAAACCTTTCATAATGTTATTTTTAGAACAGATAGAAAAGTGAACAGCATCTGGTGATAAACCCTGTAGTTTCCCATATTTTGTCTGGATTTGTACCTAAAGGTGTTACATAAATCTCTTTTTTTGAGTTACTCTGTTCCTAGACAAAAATAGAATCTTCCCCTAAGGGGCTGGAAACCTGCATGGAGCTCCCACACAGGCCCATGAGACCTTCACACATGTAGGCTGAAATGAACACAGCCTCCCTCCTGCTGTCTGCTTTCAGCCTGTCTTCCAGATCATTTGTCACTTTAATTTCAAATTAAGAACTCTTTGGAGTTGAACTCTCTTCCTTTTTTCCCCCTTGATCTTAACTCTCATTCCAGTATTCATTTTTGATTACAAAAGCAGTAAATACACCAATGGGTAAAAAGTTAAGAGTACCTCTACATCCCCCTCTACCCTCCTCTCTGGAGATAACATCTCCCATGTATCTTGCCACACATTTAATGCATATACAAGCATCTCTTGTTTAAGCCAATAAGACCATGTTATATACACTGTTGGGCATTTTAGTTTATTTACTTCATATCGACAACTTTCAATATACACACAGACTTAGTTTTTTTCCCCCCTTTTAATGTGAATCTCAGCTTTCTGAGAGATGGCCTAGCATGGTGAGAAGCAGAGCTACTAGGAGCCTGGTGTCTACTCTCCACATGCTCTGAGAGTAGCTGGATAACCTCTGGGAAAGCCCTAAACCTTTGGCTGCTTCTTCATTCACAAGGACAAGGGGAGGGGGTGTTTGGAGGTAAAAGAATCTTTTTATGCTTGAAGACTGAGGTTGAAGCAGGTGACCCCTGTAGTTTTAAGAGTTGTGTGATAGCCGCAACCCCCAAGGATGTTCACATCCTAATTCCCAGAACCTGTGAATATGCCAGCTTCTGTGGCAAAAAGGACTTTGACGATGTGATGAAGTTAGGGATCTTGAAATGGGAAGAGTATCCTGGATCACACAGGGGGGTCCAATGTAATTAATTACAAGGGTTCTTATAAGAGGGAGACAAGGGGTCAAAGTCAAAGAAAGAGATGTGATGACAAAAGCGGAGTTGGAGTTATGTGGAGCCATAAGCCAAGGCATGTAGGCAACCTCTAGGAGCTGGAAAGACAAGGAATGGGCTCTGCCACAAAGCCTCAGAGGGAAGCACTTCTGACCACTTTTAGACTTCTCACCTCCAGAACTGGTAAGAGAATAAATTTATGCTGTCTTAAGCCACTGTGTTTATGGAAATTTGTACAAAAGCAACAGGAAACTAATACAAGCTGTCACCTCATGGTTCTAAATGCCTGAGAATCAAGTGAGGAAGCACCTACTCGGGGGGAAGGTAATCAGAAGGTCATGAGAAGGTGATAATGGGGAGAAGCAGGAGGTGCTGGAGGAGTGAGGGGAAAGGCAGGGCAGCGGCACAGGGCCTGGGCCTGTTGAGTTTGATGTAGGCTGGCTTCCCCTTAAGTCACCCATAAGAACCACTTCCTGTAGTTAAGAGTTGGCCCAGGGTTTGATCTGGGGATGAGGGTCCAACAGTATGGATGCTGGTCTGAGGGTCAAAGGGAAGGGAGTTGAAGAACTGAATCTGGAATTAAGTTCACTTTCCTCCAAGTTTATGCTCTAGTTTTGTTGTGTTCACTTTTTTAAGGCAAGGATTTGGGCAAGACAGAGCAAACAGAGGGCTGACTAACTGCTGCAGTTTGGCCAGGGCTGAAAGTCTTCCCAGAATGCAAGGCTTTCCATTTTACAAAATCGGGAGTCCCAGGTACACAAAGATGACTTGATCACCTTGGCTTATGGCTTAAAGACCCTTCCCAGACCAGGACAGGGGCTACAGGGTCACCTATAACAACACCAAAACGCAAAAAACACACACACTCAGGAAGAGGCTGAGAGAATGGAAGTGGGAAAAGCCCAGTGATCCAAGATCAAGAAGATCTCTAAGGGAGAGACTGCAGTCAGAGGAGCTGTGCTGAGTGTTTATGAGATTCCAGGGGACTATGATGGAGTGAGGGACCAGTGTCTGATGAGGGTCACCCTTGTGGATCCGGAAGACACCAGGGATGGGACAGGACTTAGGGTCAAAAGGAAGACTTGAGCCATGTGCCAAAGTCCTCAAGAAAGGAGGGACCCTGGCTGGGAGGTTGGGAGACACTAAAACAGAGGTGAGGGGAAGAGGGAGGTCAGCCGAATGCTCAGAGCCTCAATGGGCCAAGGGTTTAACCACAGAGTGAAGAGAAGTGGTCCGGAAGCTGCAGAGGGATTAAACGGGACCCTGGCCACACTACTTCTGATCTTTTCTACTCAAAAATTCTGACATATACATGTGGGGATATATCCTTCCACTGTGGGTTCATGATTTGATCCCGGTTTCTGAGAGTCCTGCATTTTGGGCAGGACAAGGGTTCCCTGTCGAAAAGCTGCATTGTGACCATCTCTCCACCTCAGGGAATTAACCAGATTCACAAAAAAGGCTGAAAAATATCCCAGTGGGCAGCCTGAGTAAGAGTTTCTAGAGAATGCTCTCTGCATTGAGCACTAAGGTATCTGGTAAAACAAACAAAAAACAACAATAAAACAAACTGAAGTGAGGCTGGGCTGGAATCCTGGGTCCTCTACTTACTAGCTGGGATCATTTGGCAAGTCCTTTCACCTCTCTATGCCTCAGTTTCGTCACCTATAAAGTGGAGACATCAGATGACCCACAGGCACTAACACCACGCTCGGAGCATCATCACTATTGTCTGTGGAGCGGAGGAATTTGCAAAGGGAAATGGGACAGACCCATCAGCCATTCCCTACTTCTCTGATAACAGAACCCAATTTTGTTTGGGGATGGCAGCCTGCCCAGCTCACTTGCTTTCTCAGCCTCCCTTGCTGTAGCCATGTGACCTAGTTCTGGCCAATGAATTACAAAGAGAAATATGCTGGGGAGAAAGGAAGTTTTTGAAAAAAACTTTTGCCTTCCTGAAAAGAAGGAGAAACAGGCTGGTGCCCACATTCCTGCTCCTTCCAGCCCTGGATACAGAGGTGCTGTCGGACGCTGTGGCAGTTATCTCATAATCACGGGGCAAACACGAGCGCCTTAAGCAGTGGGGGGAAGAGAAGCACGGGTTCCTGAAGCCACACGGGGCACCTGAACCGAAGCAGCTGACTGCCTACCCTGATTCTTGTTAAGGAAAATAACTCCCAATTTACTTAATTACTTTGTTTGGGGATTATAGCTAATTGTAACTGAATATATTTCTAAAGATATAGGGACTCAGCTTGCCTATTTAAAGGGGGCCCCTACAAAGGCACAACATATTTGAGATTTAGGTCATCTGCTTCTATCTAGAGGTTTGTCAAGGAAAAGAGTCAGGTGCTAAAGCACCTAGCACTAACCTCATTCTTTTTTTTTCCAAAGAGGGTGCAGACAAGGTGGTACCAGAGCGGCAGGAGCACAACGTTTAGGTGTGCCTGAGGGTACGTTGGGAAGGTCTGGCTCAGTAAAGGGGAGCTGCCACCCTCAGGACTGAACAAGAAGCAGATAAAGCCACTTCCCCAAGCCTGGCCTTAGCCCAAGCCCTGCTGGGGATAAACCATCGGCAGAGTAAAGGGAAGCTGATTCCACCAGGAGTCACGTCACCAGGCTATTTAATTTCTCACTCATAAAAATCACAGAGCTGGTTCTGAATTATGGTCGTAACAATGTAAATTTATTTAAGACTGCTGCTCCTCTTTTATGCCAACCCCACTGCATCCAAACAAAACCATCTTGAACAGCCAGCCTCAAATGAACTAAATGTTTGGTTTGGTAAGCTCCTCTGCTTCCTTTCCCTATCTCCACCCTCAGATTGGAAAAGTGAGATTTTTAAATGAGAGTCTGGTTCCTTACAAAAGCAAAACTGAGAAAAGACAATAGTGATGGAGGAAGTAAAATAATAACCAACCCTCCCCCCGAAACCAACCTCCCCTAGTTTCTCCTAGGCCGTGTCCACAAGAGCTCCCGGCGCTTGCCTCCCCTGACAACCCCCTACACCCTGCTCTGCTTGGGAACGGCAAGAATGAGATCAATTGGCTTCGCCCAGGCAGGTGATGACGGTAACTGGTCCCACGATCCCTCATCAGGAGGACAGCGGCCAGGAGCTGCTCCGCCCAGAGGCGGGCTGGCCTCCGCCAGCGGGCGGGGGCTCTAAGACGTGCTGGGAGCCCGCGAGGGTCCGGCTCGGGCCCCCCACAAGCGCATCCGGGGGATCGGGCCGCGTCTCAAGTGGCGCCGGGGTGCCGGGCCCTCATCCAGGGCGGTGGCGCGGGCCTGGCTCCGGGTCCAGGCCGCCCCCTCCACCCTGGCCCCCGCCCCCGGGCCCGCCCCGCCGGTCTCCTTCCCACCGCCCGCCTCCCGCCGCGCAGCCCCCGCCGCGGCCCGCACTCACACTCCACGTCGTGCAGCTTGGCCCGCTCCTCCTCCAGTTTGCCCTTGAGGCTCTCGGCCTCGCTCTTGAGCGACGCCAGCGTCTCGTTCTCATGCAGCCCGTCGGCTGCCATCTTCGCGCGGGGATGCGGAGGGAGGGAAGCGGGGATGCGAATTAGCGGGCGGCGGAGGCCGGGCCGGCTAGCGGGCACCCAGCCGCCACCGGCGCAGCTCCAGCCGCCTCCCCCAGCGCGCCCCGCCCTCCGGCGCTGACGCCGCCGCCGAGAGCCCGGCTGCGGGGGCCGACCCTCCTCCCTCTCCGCCGGCCGCAGGCACAGCGCCACCTCCGCGCCCCCGCGCCCCCGCGCAGTGCCCCCGGCCAGGCTAATGTTAGCGCACATCCTGCGGGCACGCAGGAACGTTGTGCCCATTTTGCCGGTGGAAAAACCAAGGCTTGGAAGTGATACGCGACTTGCAGAAGGCCAGGCTGGGGTTCCAACCCATGACTGCTCCTGCTCCTGGGAGTTTGACGAAGTTCCCAATGGTGGAGCCCTTCCAAATCTCCTTCCTCCCACCTCCCGTTTGGGACTTGATGTTTAGGTGTGCCTGAGGGTACCATGCTTGATACACATGTGCAATGACTGGACAGAGTCATTTGGATGTCTCACGTCTCCCCTATTTGGGACCCAGTGGCTTCTGACTGAAGAGAGTGATGAGAGAGAAGAGGGCGATGGGGCCTGGCTTGCGCCAAGGGTAAGCTCTGATCCCTGGTATCTCTAATGCTCCTCCTAGACACCATGAACTGAAAACTTTCCTCGTTTCTTGACTTAATGGCAGAAAGTGAAGAAGAATTAAAAGAGCTTCTTGATGAAAGTAAAAGAAGAGAGTGAAAAAGTTGGAGTTTGTCACCTCCGTTTTACAAATGAGGCACAGAAAAGTGAAATGATTTGCTTGGTTCACTCCCTCAGAAACAATTTCAGAGTTCCTAGAGCAAAATATTAAGAACACAGGCTCTGTCTAGATCCCACTGCCTGGGGGTGAATCCCGGTTGTGCTGTTCGGCTTTGAGTGGCTTACTCAGTTTCTCTGTGTCTCAGGCTCCTCATTTGTAAATGGGGGGAACACCTTCCTCGCAGAATCCTTATAAGCAGTGCTGCATAGAGCATTCAGAGCAAAGCGTGGCACACAGTTATGTGCTCCTTGTTATTATGAAGGCTGCCTGGTACATGTGAGCAATTAGCAGGAAGTATGAGACACTGGGTCATGGGGACACCTCTCACAAAGCCATCTCAGAAGGCCTGGGAAAAGCAGCATCTTGTATCACCTCTTCACCTCATGGCCTATCTTGGGATACGTGTGCCTGACTCAGGGTATGCGTGTTAGTGAAGACCTGGGGTGAGTGGAGCTTCACACTGGAGTGTGCCCTCTTCTGAAGGTTCTGTGTAAAATAACCCCCAAACATCCTCCAATCTAGGGAGTTTACCATCTGGAGAGGAAGCCAAGGAATGCTTTAATGTCTGGCAAAGTTTGCAATGGCTTTCCTCATAGCTCAGTTGGTAAAGAATCTGCCTGCAATGCAGGAAACCTCAGTTGGATTCCTGGGTTGGGAAGATCCCCTGGAGAAGGGAAAGGCTACCCACTCCAGTATTCTGGCCTGGAGAATTCCATGGACTGTATACTCCATGGGGTTGCAAAGAGTTGGGCGCGACTTTCACTTTCAAAGTTTGCGAAGTGCCTTCCTTTACTTGGCTGTGCACTGCTTTTTTAAAGTGTAAGTCAGAAAAGTTATCTGCTACATTTCAGCAGTGGTGGAGTTAAAGGGTTGTCCCATCCATGAAAAGTATCCATTGGGGGCTGTGTCTACACAATCCCAAACACCTGGATTAAAAAGTTAGCTGTTAGTCATTTGAATGTCTCCATAGTCAAAAGAATCTGAATATTTGGGAAGCTTCCAAGTGCTCGTGGTGGAGCAGATGACAGTCCTCTGAAGAACATCTCTAGGCAGGGTTCTGACTTGGGAAGAATCTGTGATGCTACAGAGGACCTGACATCTGGGATTTTGGGCTCCTTCTGTCCACAGGGAACGTTAGATGAACACATAGTACTGCTCCAGGATGGTAGGGCCATCAGAAAGCAGGTTTAAGAACTGAATGTCCTCAGCTTGCAGTGTGCAGATACAAGTTTAGAACAAAATATGCTGCAGGTAGAAGCCCATCACAATGAACCTGAATCCTGTGACATCAGGATTACTATACTGTACCAAATCCTCTGTGCCCCGTAAGGCTGCTTTTTTGCCATTTGCTTTGCAGGAATATTTTTTAAAAATGTATTCACTGTTAGGAGTTATAAAGGGACCAAAAGGATGAATACGGTTTTCCCTTCAGTTGGATAAAATGTGAAAGTTATCTTTCCCCTCTTAGGTAAGTGTCTTGGTTTTTGTTTTCTCCTTGTGTCCACGATGGGGATTTCCTACTGAGCCTGTGGGGAAGAGTGCTTTACCACTTGTGGCCAGGTGGGGGCTCCACTCAGCTGCACTGCTGAGCACAGCTTGCAAATCCTCTGAGACAGGACTCTCCTAGAGCCTCGGCAGACTGTGGGCATTGCTGCTACAGGATCTGAAGCCTGTGCAAAGCCGTCTCTGGTGAAGATTGATTTGTATGCTCTGAAAAGTGCCAGGTTTTTTGTTCAGTCCCTACCCTAGCTGAAGGCTTAGGCCCAAGGAACAGTTTTCCTTGAGCTTGCTTTTGCTCATAACTGAGGCCTTATATGCTTCAGTCTTCAGCAGAGCTGTTCCTAGGGACAGCTGGCACAAAGCCTTTGGGAAGGTGCTCCCTGGCTGTTTAGTTACCAGAGTCCCTTTCAGCTTGCTTGTTTGCCAAGCAGACTAGAAGACAGAAGGAAAAAGCATTAGCTCTAAAAAATAATAAGCTAAAACATTTATTGAACACTTTCTCTGCTGAGTATTATTTTAAACACTTTATAAAATAAACTCATTCTTCTTCTTCCCCAAACCCTGAGATAGATGCCACTATTGTTTTCTGATGGGAAAACAGATCTCCTGGCAGAGCTGAGACCCACTGGCACAAAGCCCCTGAGGAACATAACTGGGAGTTGAAGCCAGGCCATCAGACACCAAAGCTCACATCCTAAACCCCCACACTCTACTGTCTGACTCAGCCTGGTGTGATGCAAATGTTCGTGTGTGTACACTGATTCTACGGCAACCCACCAGTCACAAGACCCTCACATTAGACATTATTTAAAGACAGGTAATGACTTAAATATTGTTTTTAAAAAGTGGCACTTACAATTTCTGCACATAGTGAACAGTAGTTGAGCTGTTCAGATTTCTTGAAAACTGGTCTCAGAGCCCGTTGTTTGAAGCATCCATCACAGGAGCCAAATACGTTAACTAAAAAGGTCTGATCCATATTTTACCCCAGCTGATGCTGGAAAAGAGGGAGAGAAAAAAAGGGAGGTGTGTGTATGAGAAAAATTTCACAAATTAAGAAACAACCTTTAACAAGCTCTTTAGTCTTATTTCTTGGACATTTCATAGCAACTGAAAGTATTATACAACAGTCCTAAATATTTTATAATGGTCTGCAAATTTTTACTTTCTACTATTTGTTCATAAAAGAAACTTTGTATTAGACTTTAATAAACTTTGTATTAACATGGTAGTTAGCATAGATGTAAAATCAACTTCTTGAGCTGAAGGCAGAACAGAGAGCAGAGAGCAGAGAGTTAGATAAAGTGAGTTGTTAGACAAAGTGTGCATCACCCTCCCATGCAGCTTCTATTTTCTTTCTTTCCTTTTTTCCTCCTTTCTTGGCCATACATGTGGCATGTGGGATCTTAATACCCCAATCAGGGATCAAATCCTCACCCCCTGCATGGGAACCACATAGTCTTAACCACTGAACCACAAGGGAATTCCACAATACATGTTTTTGTTGATTGACTTTTTAAAAAAAAGAAAGAAAAAGAGATAGAAAAGGGGGGAAGGGATGTGTGTGTGTGTATAAGAAAAGCCAATGGAAACAGCTTTTTAAAACCTCGTCTTGGGACTTCCTTGGCAGTCCAGTGGTTGAAGCGCTGCTCTTCCACTGCAGGGGACTTGGGTTCGATTTCTGGTCGGGGAACTAGGATCCTGCATACCACAAGGTGTGGCAAAAAAAAAAAAAAAATTAACTCATCTTCCTGTTATCATGGTGGTTGCTCAGACCTGTACATGCAAATAAAGTCTATGCAGTTAATTTGTAACCTTCAGTTTATTACAACATGCTGGGTCAACATCAGCTCATTTATTTAATCAGTAAGAAAGTGTCAGACAATAGATTTTTCTGAACAGACATGGACACAATTGATCTTTGCAGTACAGTATTTTAATCCTGTTGTTTAGTTTATAGGTTGTGTCGACTCTTTTGTGACCCCACGGACTGTAGCCCACCAGGCTCCTCTCTCATGGGATTTTCCAGGCAAGAATACTAGAGTGGGTTATCATTCACTTCTCCAGGGGATCTTCCCGACCCAGGGATCGAACCCACATCTCCTGCACTGGCAGGTGGATTCTTTACCACTGAGTCACAAGGGAAGCCCCTTGTAGTGGATTCTATAATTTAAAACAAAAAATTCCTCCCCTCAAGATGAACTTCTGCAGTAAAGATTAAGAGTCAGAAAACCTGGAGCCTGACCCCAACCAAGTAAATGTGGTGTTGGTTCCCTGTAAGGAACACATCTCATTTATGAAACATTTGCCAGCCACAGATCCAGAGGTCACTGCCTGTCCACCCAGAAGTCAACAGACAGGTCACCGAAGGGAGGGCAGCCTTGAGGAAACAAGCATCTCATGCTAAAGGGGGGGGGTTCTTGCTGACTCAATCCTGGCTCCACTACTTGGGCAAGTGACTTCACCTCTCTCCATCTTTGCTTATCTGTCAAATAGGGATCTTAGAATCTGCCATCATGGGGATGGGATGTCAGGGGAGATCACCGCATGAGAGATGCCACATGAAGTATTTAGCTCAAGGCTGGAATACAGTGAGTGCTCCATGGATGGTATACTGCCCTGTGAGAGGCTACAACAGCAGAAGTTGTGGCAGCAGGGAAAAGGAGGGGAGTGAGGATGAGGCTGGAGATGAGGAAAAAGCAGAGAGGAGTCTATGGCCACAGTTGAGATGAGATGAAATCCCATACTAAGGCAGTGCTGTGGGATGGGTTTGGCCCATGCTTCCAAAGGAGAGGCAACTGGACTTGGTGATGTTTGGGGAAGAGGGGAGGGAGGTGCCTAGGATGTCTCTTCGGTTTCTGTTTGGGAGGCTGAGGGGTCGGGCGCCACTGTTGGAGAGTCTGAGGACCAGGGGGTGAAGGTGGGAGGGGACAGCCATCATTGCCACACCAATTAATACGTGTTCCAGAGTGGGCCATGTCAGGGTTCAAAGAAGAGATCCTGTGAGCATAAAGAGCTTTGGGGGCACTAGCCTGAATGAACAGAGTCCAAGTTGAGAGGGATGTATTTTGGGGCAGGTGGCAGTGGGGACACCACTGGAGGGGGATGTCTACCATGCAGGAGTCACCATGGGGCTGGGGAGAGACCAGGGAACTCATGAGTTGAAGTGGACTCCCACTGCCAAGAGGTGGCTGCAGAGTTCTTGAGGTCTCTAAGGAACAAAGGAGGAGAAGACAGTTCCCCAAGGACGAGGGACCCCAAGGGAATCAGCTACTGCCCACTGTGGAGTGCTGGCCCTGACCTCTCACAGACACGCAGGGAGGGAAGCTGGACATCTGTGTTACCATAAGGGAGATACTGAGGGATTAACAATGGCAAGGTCACTGATGGAGCCTCGATCTGTATGCAGAGGAACTCCATGACCCTTACCACAGAGCCAGCACCATCAAGCTGTTCTGCTTTGTCACAAAAAGAGTTAAAGGATGGGAAAGGGCCTGCCCACCAGGTACTGGCCCAGGGTGGGGGCCTGGTAATGCTGCCCCCGCCTTCCCCACCCTTTGCCACTGCCCAAACCTGCCGAAGTGGCCAGTCACAAGGTTGTGCTCAGGACTCCAAGTAATAGCATTAGGAAGCTGAGCCACGGGTTTTCAGCAGAGAGTGACGTCATTCAAGTGGATTATTCCAGCATTTGCACTTCTGCAAGTAGGTCAGAGAGAGAGCGTACAGCAGGAAAATCAATTAGGTTAAGAGACTGTCATCAAGCACTGGAGAAGAGGAAATAAGCTCGGAACAGAATAGTAGCTGCAGGAATGGAAGATGAGAGGAACCCGAGGGACGAAGTGCCGAAGGAATAGAAGAATGACTAGGAATTATGGGAGATGGACTCCCACAAAGAGAGAAGTAGAAAAATTGCCATACAGAAAGACAAATATCATATGATATCACTTACATGTGGAACCTTTTTTTTAAAGGAACAAACTTATTTATAAACAGAAACAGAGTCACAGATGTAGAAAACAAACTTATGATTACTGTGGGATGAGGGGGAAGGATACATTGGGAGACTGGGACTGACATATACACACTACTGTATATAAAATCAGTTCAGTTTAGTCACTCAGTCGTGTCTGACTCTTTGTGACCCCATGAGTCACAGCACATCAGGCCTCCCTGTCCATCACCAACTCCTGCAGTCCACCCAAACCCATGTCCATCAAGTCGATGATGCCATCCAACCATCTCATCCTCTGTCGTTCCCTTCTCCTCCCAGCATCAGGGTCTTTTCAAGTAAGTCAACTCTTTGCGTCAGGTGGCCAAAGTATTGGAGTTTCAGCTTCAACATCAGTCCTTCCAATGAACACCCAGGACTGATCTCCTTTAGGATGGACTGGTTGGATCTCCTTGCCATCCAAGGGACTCTCAAGAGTCTTCTCCAACACCACAGTTCAAAAGCATCAATTCTTTGGCACTCAGCTTTCTTTACAGTCCAATTCTCACATCCATACATGACCACTGGAAAAACCATAGTCTTGACTAGATGGACCTTTGTTGACAAAGTAATGTCTCTGCTCTTTAATATGCTATCTCGGTTGGTCATAACTTTCCTTCCAAGGAGTAAGCGTCTTTTAATGTCATGGCTGCAGTCACCATCTGCAGTGATTTTGGAGCCCAGAAAAATAAAGTCAGCCACTGTTTCCCCATCTATTTGCCATAAAGTGATGGGACCGAATGCCATGATGTTAGTTTTCTGGATGGTGAGCTTTAAGCCAACTTCTTCACTCTCCTCTTTCACTTTCATCAAGAGGCTCTTCAGTTCTTCACTTTCTGCCATAAGGGTGGTGTCATCTGCATATCTGAGGTTATTGATGTTTCTCCCGGCAATCTTGATTCCAGCTTGTGCTTCATCCTGCCCAGCATTTCTCATGACATAAGTTAAATAAGCAGGGTGACAATATACAGCCTTGATGTATTCCTTTCCTAGTTTGGAACCAGTCTGTTGTTCCATGTTCAGTTCTAACAGTTGCTTCTTGACCTGCATACAAATTTCTCAGGAGGCAAGTCAGGTGGTATGGTATTCCCATCTCTTGACGAATTTTCCAGTTTGTTGTGATCCACATAGTCAAAGGCTTTGATATAGTCAATGAAGCAAAAATAGATGTTTCTCTGGAACTGTCTTCCTTCTTCTATGATCCAGTAGATATTGACAATTTGATCTCTGGTTCCTCTGCCTTTTCTAAATCCAACTTGAACATCTGGAAGTTCTTGGTTCACATACTGTTGAAGCCTGGTTGGAGAATTTTGAGCATTACTTTGCTAGCATGTGAGATGAGTGCAATTGCGCAGTAGTTTGAGCATTCTTTGGCATTGCCTTTCTTTGGGATTGGAGTGAAAACTGACCTTTTCCAGTCCTGTGGCCACTGCTGAATTTTCCATATTTGCTGACATATTGAATGCAGCACTTTCACAGCATCATCTTTCAGGATTTGAAATAGCTCAACTGGAATTCCATCACCTCCACTAGCTTTGTTTGTAGTGATGCTTCCTAAGGCCCACTTGACTTCACATTCCAGGATGTCTGGCTCTAGGTGAGTGTGAGTGATCACAGCATCATGATTATCTGGGTCGTGAAGATCTTGTATAAAATAGATAATGAGTAAGTACCTACTATATAGCACAGGGAACTCAGTACTCTGTAGTGATCTGTAGGGGAAAGAATCTAATAAAAGTGTGGATATATGTATTTGTATAACTGATTCGCTTTGCTGTACACTTGAAACTAACACAAAATTATAAATTAGCTATATTCCAATAAAAAATTTTAAAAAATTGTCAATATTCCAAATCTGGAGAGTTTTCCCATACTAAATTTTATATTTTTTCACATTATAAGAGATGTACATGTTTCATTATACATAATTGGAAATAGAAGGACATGAAGAAGGAAAATCTGTCATCTACATGCCTTGTCCTAACAAGTAACTGATCTCTGTTAGCATTTGGTTTTATTTTAGTATCTCCATAGGCATCTAGGTGTATACATTAAAAAATTGGAATTACATGCCATATGCAATTTTGAACTTTAGTGTTTAAGTTTAGTGTTTAGTGTTTAAGTGTGTTGCTTAATAGTATTTTCATCTTCGCATGCCATTGCATATTCTTGGAAAACACCAATTTTTAAATGGAGACCACAAGTCTTGAGTCGTATCAACTGTAAATCATATTATATAGCTAGCATTTTAGATCTGGTTGGTTGAACATGAGCAAGCGACAAAGTAAACTTGGGAGATTATAGCATTTTAAAACTATAAACGTTATACATGCTCATTGTAGAAAATTTGGAAAAATCAGAAAGGTATAAGGAAGAAAACAATCACCCATAATCCCATTGCCCAGAGAGACTCCATTTCACATTTTAGCTCTGCAGGAATAGAGTTTTAGGACCAGGGGTCCTACTGTTCATATGCACTCTTTACATCCTGGTATTTTCTCTTTAGTTTTTATAACATGGGCTAAATTTTAGTACAGTCTATTGTACTTATTGAAAATAATCATTTTTGTGATGAGGGAACTTTTCACAGCTAGAGCAAAAGCTTCAGTGGGCACTTTGACAAGAAAAAAATAAAAATACCCCATTTTAACAAATTCTGACATGAGATTACTCTGCAGTAGGAGCTACCTAACCCTAAGCAAAGCACAAAATTTCTTTGAAATGTTTCACTTAAATATACAGTTCCAAAAATTTTTACCAAATCGCTTACTACCCCATGATTATTTTTTTTAAGTCAGTGCCAAGGATAGAAAGTCAAAAGTGAAGGTCTCCATTACCTGCCTTACACTTAGTTCCCTGAGTTCGGAGGCTATTCTTCCAGAGTTTTCTGATGCCATAAAGCTTTGTTAGTTACATAAATGGAACTGTTAGCCTCTTGCTTTTTTACCTAACTTATTCTGTTACTGCTTACAGAGCTATCTGTTTTGTGGTAATAGCTTTAGTATTATTTTATACTATGGAGTGATGGAGTATTACAATTTAATAAGCCAACATCCTACTGTAGGATATGTAGGGTATCCCCAGTTTTCACTTTTAAAATTGTGCTTCATTGACCCAATTAAAAAGGGCAAAATTACCCTCATACTTTGCAGGTGGGAATGTAAAATGTTGCTGCCTCTGTGGAAAACAGCTCGGCAGTTACTCAAGAAGTTAAACATGGTTGCTACCAAATGACCAAGCAGATTTACTCCTGGGCATATTCCAAGACCATCAAATACATGTGTGCACATAAAAATTTACACACGAGTATCTGTAGCAGCATTTAAGCCAAAGAAGTGGAAACGACTAACATGTACATCAACTGAGGAATGAATAAAGAAAATGTTCATACAGTAGACTCTCATTTCGCAATTAAAAAAAGGATGAAGTTCTGATGTGCTACAACATGGATGAACCTTGAAAACCTTACGCTAAGTGAAATAAGTCAGATGCAAAAGGCCACAAATTATGATTCCATTTATACAATACATCCAGGATAGGCAAATGCATAGAGACAGAAAAGTAGAGTAGAGGTTGCCAACAGGTGGGAGGTAGGCGGTTGGAGTGACTGCTTAATGAGTATGGGTTTCTTTTTAGGGGTGATGGAAATTTTCTAGGATTAGATAATGTAATTTGCCTTTGAAGATACTAAACCCACTGAAATGTATGCTATAAAATAGTGAGTTTTATGTTGTGTGCAACTGTATCTCAGTACAGATTGTTTTTAAGTGGGAAAAACTCGGATACTTAACAAACGCAGATATTCATATGGTCAGTAAACAGATAAAGAGGTGCTCAACATCATTAGGCGTCAATGAAATGCAAGTTAAAACACACTGTGAATCCACCACTTACCCACCAGAACACCTAAGAGTAAAAAGACTGATGGCGTGAAGTGTGGGTGAGAATGTAGAGAACTGGACCACTTCAGCTGCTGAGAGAATAAACTGGTACAACCACACTGGAAAACTGATTGACAGGATCCACTAAAGCTTCACAAACATATCATTTTACTCCTTGATATATACTCAACAGAAATGGATACTTACATCAAGAAAAAAAAAACCATGAATGTCATAATAGTTTTATTTTTAATAGCCTCAAGCTGGAAAAACCCAAATATTCGTAAATTTAGATAGATACATAAATTGTGATATATTCATCTAATAAAAAAGAATAAACTGTTGATACACATGGCAATTAATGGGTGAGCCTCACAGGCATTAAAACTGTGTAATGTTTAGTGTTAGGAACCTCTTTCTATTCCGTATGCTGCACTCCAAGATTTATGTTGACATGTGAAGTGTTATGTAGGTTGGTTTTTAAAACTGATTAATTTGTAAAGATGCTTAATTTGCCCCTGATGTCAATACTAAATATATTTTGAAAACAAAGTACCTATTTCAGAAGAAATACATGTGAAATGTGGAAAAATTAGAACATACAGATTAACCACCATAACATCCTTTACCTATACTCTCACTCCCCAGAAAGACCCCTGTCAACAACTTGGTATGCACACATCTGAACACTTTTCTGAGCATTTAAGGAAGCCTGAGTACGCTAATGTTAACACATACATACCTTCCAGAGAGTCAACGCTTGGAACCGATCAGCAGAATGTGGAGAAGTTAGAGCTGCAGCTTCAAGGTGCTAAGGCAACTGCATGCGTCTGCCTAATCTCCTTATGGACTTTACAGCTCAGCCGCTCTCTTCCTTCCCACCTCCAGCTCTGTGTTCGCAGCTGGGGCACCAGCTGCAGATCGCATCACTCACTTACCCCGTAGGCCTTCTGACCATCCACACTGCCAGGTTCCCTCAGAAACCCCGTGGACCAGTTTTTAGAGCTCAGTTCTCTGGTCTCTGCAAGAAGCAGAGTTTGGCAGGTTTGACCCCCGTGAATTCACACCCTGCTTCACTGAGTGACCCTGACATTTACCTGTTACTGAAGGCTAGCAGCAGCTCCTGCCTCTTCACAGTCCTCACCCCATCACTGTCTCACGTTTTGGCCACCCTGGCGACCTTCGGCTTTGTAGAATGGGTCAAGGCAGTGCGGTGAGTGCTCCCCTGTCCCTTTCTCCACGCATACGCTTTCCAGGCTCTGCAGGTCCCCTTGTCTTCAAACAAGATCTAATCTTTTCCAAGACTGACCCTTACAAACCCTGCCACCTCCAGTAGGACTCTGCTCCTGAAGTTCCACTTGTTAGCATTGAGATGACCCTTTCTCCAGGAGCTCACAGAGTAGTGGAGGGAACAGCCAACGTTACTGTCCTATAGCCCATGATGGGTGCTATAAAACAGACAGGAAGCTTGAGTTATGGGAGCCAAAAAGGAAAAGTGATGGGCTCTTTGTGGTGTAGGGGAGACCTGGAGGAGGCACGAAGGAGGCAATCCATGGGAATCAAAACCCAGTCAACTCTCTGCCAAGTAGCCCCTAATGCTGGCACAGTCTGGGAGCTACATGGAGACACAGCCGAAGAGGGCATATTTACTTCCTCACTAAAATATTTTATATATGTTTTATGAGGTGTTATGAATCTGTAACATTTCTAGCATCTTTAAGTATAACCCTTAAAGAAAAGCATAAACCTTGTGTACTTAGGAAAAATGTAATCTCCTGGCAAATAAGAGAATTTGACCCAGATCATGTGGTAATTTTATTGATTAAAATGTTACAAAGTTCTACTTCTCATTTCTTCATATGCAATATATCTGAGTGAACTAAATTAAATCATTTATGATATGAAAAGGCATTATTACATATTGGAAGGGTGATGTTGATTCATCATCATGTATTATTTCTACTCCTGAGATATATGCCCATATAGAATCACAGCCGTGGCCTGTAACTTTGGGGAGACATGGAAGAGCACTGAGTCCACAGGCTGGGAGTGCTTATCAAGTCATGTTTTATGCTCTGAAAGGAAGAAACAAGGAAGCCTGGGGGAACAAGGAATAGTCAGTTCCCACAAAACTTGGGAGATTTCTCAAAAGAAGGAACTGACATAATTTTTCAGTTATTTTTTTAAGTCAGTGTATGAAAGATATTAAACAATGAAAAGTTATGGCAAATATGTTGGCAGAGGAAGTTTAATGAAATGTTCTTTTGGAGGAGATGACAAATGATGTGGGAGTTAGACTTGAATGATAATACTTTATGATTTATTTCATATTGAATAGTCTCTTAAAAATTAAAGGGGCCTGAAATAAATATTTTTTAACGCAGGAGCATCTTTAGTAAAAAGAGTTGGTGAAGTACCCCCACCATCATCAAGAAAGCGTGAGGGTGAGAGAATTTCTGATGGGTCATGTCAAATGGGATTATTTGAAAGACAATCCTGGAACCCATTTGCAGCTTCATAAATATCTGGGCTTCACATGAACTTAGAAAACAGGATAAGCTGTGTCCCAAGAGTCTCACTCCCTCTGGGTGGACCCTTGTCACAAGATAGAGGCACCAGGCAGGAAATATGAGTATTGCAGGAATTCTAGTAAAATCTGGTTGAGATTCCAACCTCAACTGGTGTTAATTCTTACAAGATGACAGCGGCAGCACCATCACCATGAGCAAGAGGAAATGTGGCCCATTTGGGAGAATTCTTAATTTCTTCGTTAAATCACATTTCAAAGCATTTCCAGTTCCAATCAGGTGTAAGCCACTTCCCTCACATTTGAGCTTCACTGAGCTTTTGAAAGAAAAAAGTGCACTTATGTTCTTTTCTCCTGCTATAACCTATTGAGAAAGCCAAGCTTAAAACTGCTGGGGATTTGGATCATTTCCAGAGCATGTGGGGAGGGAGTAAAAGGAAATGTGACTTGAAAGAGGTATTTGGTGTCCAACATCAGCTGTGATGAATCCTCTCGGCTGTTTAGGAGAGCCTGAAATGAGAACCAGGGGAAAAATGAATGAGGAAATCAGTGCACTCTGCTGTGTTGCTGTCTGGAAGTCAAGAGTAAGGGAAACACAACAGTGAAAAACTCCTTTCAAAATCATGTGAGATAAAACACAAAAGGGCTTTTCAACAGCACAGCACAAGGTGAAACAGTCTATTTGGATCTTCCAGACCAGCTCTCGTGAAGAGAGAGAGCTGGTCTTTTTGCTCTTTTTCACTTCAGGAGTTAATTTCCCCCAGGATGGGCTGACTGTACATCGATCTAATTTCTATTCTTACCTATTCTCAAGGCATAATTCTAAGCTCATGAGTGGAGCTCAGTATTAAATTTTTATTGCATTCATAATTATTTTTAGCTCAGTGGTTTGCAAACTCTTTGGTCTCAGGACCTCTTTAAAATCTTAAATTACTGAGGACCCCAAACAGCTTTTGTGTATGTGGTTAGAGCTATGGATATTTATCATATTAGTAATAAAACAATAATTTAAAATACTTATTAATCATTAAAATAACAAGAAAAGCCCAAGACATGTTAACATATTTTTATTGAAAAATAACTCAAATTTGAAAGAAAATTTAAAAAAACTACTGAGAAGTAGTATTGTTTTTTATAATTTTGTAAATCTTTTTAATGACTGACCTAATATGATAGGCGGAATCTTGTATCTGCTTCTGCATTCACCTGTAGTGATTTGCTACTCTGGTTGAAGCATGTGAAGAAAAGCCTGCCTCATACAGGTATATATTTGGAAAAAGGCAGACTTTGCAGATGCTCTGAAATTATCTCAAAGATCCACTCCTCCCCACCTCGCCAAAGACTCTTGAATGAAACTTTGAGAACTGCTGCCGTAGGGCACTGGGAAAGAAACTTTAGGGATTAAAATAAGAAAAAATGAGTACATAGTTCTCTGTTTCCATTCAGCCTCTGTTCCCTAGTCTACACTCAAAGACTGATGAGAAAGAAGACATGATGAAGGAATGTAGACTGTGAATCATGGTTTTGGTGTTTTCAGTCCCTTCCCAGCAGGGCTAAAATGGGTTCTGAAAACAGGCGGAATTTGACAGGGAAGATTTCTGCCACTTTTCCTGGGTGCCTCTCCTTTCTATATTTGGTACATGTACTTTAATTATGAGCTTCTATAGTGGTAATTAAATATCACTTTCTCATACTAAAAATTAAAAGGCACATCTTAAGCATCTCACCTGCACTTTGCGAACGAAGGATGGAGTCACTCTTTTTTCAAAGTCATCTATAGGTGTGTATGAATTAAGAATCTTTATGATCTGCAAACAATGCATAAGATGGTATAAGTCCATGAAAAGGATAAC
Organism: Antilocapra americana; assembly: GCA_007570785.1. Lineage (NCBI taxonomy): Eukaryota > Metazoa > Chordata > Mammalia > Artiodactyla > Antilocapridae > Antilocapra > Antilocapra americana. The sequence goes on from ML664175.1 coordinate 5,763,534, forward strand.
TTTGTTCATGAAATGATGGTTCCAGTGGTCTGGGAACAGTTGGGAACCACAAGTGGTTCTTTAATACAGTAATTTGGCTCTAGGAACCATGTGTTATTTTTTCCCCCAAAAAGAGAAAACAAGCTGAGAAGAGCATAGATGGGAGCAAGGACATCATACAATTAGATGACTGTGAGACAATTCCCCATTTCCAGCCTCCTTCTCCACTCCTACATCCTCTCCCCACGCACACATCTGTGGTTTTGTGGGCAAGGAATGTGCCATGCGTGCTTTCAGGTTTTCAAAGCCTAGAGTTAGTATTTAATAAATGCTTGTTAGATAAGTGGGTAGGCCATGGAGATATGTATGCTCCCCAAAGAGCACAGAGAGATGCAGATGCACCCCATGCCAGCTAAGCCAGGAAAGGGGATGCCAGCACATGATCTGCTGGTGAAGATCAGGGAGACACTGAACAAACCTGATTACCTGCACAGCAGACAGGGAGGTACAGCGTTCGTAGATCTCCTTGGCATCACTGTCGGTGGTCTTCTTGACCTGCAGCAACCATGCTGCCTGTGAGAGAGGCTCCAAAGTTTCCTTGGCCAAGTTGTTCTGTAAATTCTTATCTTTAAGCCATTCTTCTAAGTAACTGATGTTGCACCTGGTGTAAAAGCCAGAGGAGCAAAGAACAGTGGGTGATCCATTTAGAACACGTCAGGGGAGGGTGTAGAGTGCCCCAGCATGTCCCAACATGATACCCGTGTTCACTGAGATCTTTAGGACCATGTCCAGCAGTTTCTTCATTTGTAACAAGAGGGGGTTGGGCCAGATGATCAGCTCTCATGATCCATGATTCTAAGGATCATGATGGTCTAGGGTGAGTGGCCATAATAGCAATAAACTTTGGAGAAAATCTGAGCAAAGAACAGTGACTACAATAATTTATAAAATAATCTACTAATGTACCTTTAATAACAGATTTGAAAATATCTTAAAGGAAAGACTCATAATGATATCTGAAGAGGGGACTTAAACTGGTATAAAAATTGTTTGAACTCTTTTCCTAAAGTAGCAGAAAATTTCAACTAGTAGAAGGTTTTCTAAGTCCACTGGGGTTTTTATTCTAGTTTCTGTCATTTATTATCATAGGTTTATAAGTTAAGAGGCATGGGTTTTAATCCCACCAATCTGTTTTGGGGGCTGGAAAGCTACTCTACCTCTCTTGGTAAATCAGGGTGTTGAGAACACTCACACATTGCTAGTGAGAATGTAAATAGCACAGCTGCTAAGGAAAACAAGCATTTCCTCAGAATGTTAAACACAGAACTACCATCTGACCCAGCAACTCCGAACTGAAAGGCCCACACAAAAAAATCATACACAAATGTTCATAGGAACATTAATCATTATAGTCAAAAAATGAAAACAACCCTAATGTTCACCAATTGGTGGACAGATAAATAAATTGTGGTCTATCTATACAATAAGATGCTACTCAACAATAAAAAGGAGTGTGATCCCGACATGTGCTACTTCCTGGGGTGAAATATGAAAACATTATACTAAGTGAATGAAGCCATTCACAGAAGACAACATATTTTATAATTCCATTCATTAAAAAATGTCCAGAATAGGCAAATTTGTAGAGAAAGAAAATATATTTGATGCTGCCATTGGATCATAGAAAAAGCAAGAGAATTCCAGAAAAACATCTGCTGCTTCATTGACTACACTAAAGCCTTTGACTGTGTGGATCACAACAGACTGCGGAAAATTTTTAAAGAGATGGGAATACCAGATCACCTTAGCTGCCTCCTGAGAAATCTGTATATAGGTCAAGAAGCAACAGAACCAGATATGGAACGATGGCCTGGTTCAAAATTGGGAAAGGAGTACATCAAGGCTGTGTATTGTCACCTTGCTTATTTAACTTATATGCAGAGTACATCATGCGAAATTCTGGGCTGGATGAAGCACAAGCTGGAATCCAGATTGCTGGGAGAAACATCAATAACCTTAGATATGCAGATGATACTACCCTTATGGCAGAAAGTGAAGAGGAAATAAAGAGTCTCTTGATGAAAGTGAAAGAGGAGAGTGAAAAAGCTGGCTTAAAACTCAACATTCAAAAAATAAGGTCAAGGCATCTGGTCCCATCACTTCACGGCAAATAGATGGAGAAACAATGGAAACAGTGAATGACTTTATTTTTGGGGGGGCTCCAAAATCACTGCAGATGTTGAAATTAAAAGACACCGGCGGATTTCCCATAGTACCTCGTGAGTGGCGGGCATGATAGTAAATTCGGTAGGCTCTCTCGCGGGTTTAAGTAGGCCTTGTTGGGGTTTCTCTCGTTTCTCTACGGCCAGGGCGCCGTAGGGGATCGGGGCCTGGTCAGTGCTTTGTCTGCGGATGCAATGGCGCTTCTCCAGGGCGTGTGGGGCGTGCTGAATGCACTGGGAAAGTCAGGAGCGGATCTCTGCGCGGGCCGCGGCAGTCGACTGCGCTCTCCCTTTAGTTTTGCGTATGTCCCAAAATGGTTTTCCACCAGCTTGAGTGGTTATCCAAAGAAGCCTATGACTTCATACGTTCGATTTTCTAAAGAACAGCTACCCATATTTAAAGCTCAGAACCCAGAAGCAAAAAGTTCAGAACAAATTAAAAAGTCGCCAAGCTATGGAGGGAACTTCCTGATTCTGAGAAAAAGATATATGAAGATGCTTACAGGGCAGACTGGCAGATATACAAGGAAGAGATAAACAGAATTCAAAAACAACTAACTCCAAGTCAAATGGTATCTTTGGAAAAAGAAATCATGCAGAAACGTTTAAAAAAGAAAGTGTTAAAAAAGAGAGAGTTAATAATGCTTGGAAAACCGAAAAGACCTCGCTCAGCTTACAACATTTTTATAGCTGAACGTTTTCAGGAAGTTAGGGATGGCACATCACAGGTAAAGCTGAAAGCTATAAATGACAACTGGAAAAATCTCTCTAATTCTCAAAAGCAAGTATATATTCAACTTGCTAAAGATGATAAAATTCGTTATTATAACGAAATGAAATCTTGGGAGGAAAAGATGATGGAAGTTGGATGAGAAGATCTTATACGTCGCTCAATTAAATACCAGCAAAAAATGACCCTGAGAAGTATTAAAATAGAATATTGAGTTATGTTCATAATGGATAGACACAAGAAACCAACTAGGTCTCAATACCTGAAGCTGTTGTAAAATTAGAATGGATAAAGTTGGTGAACATTTATATTTAAATCCTTTTCTGTAGCCCATGGACTTCTGCCAGCCAATTCAATATATTTTGTATTGGTGTCTTGCTTTTGAAAACCCAAACAGATAAGAGTTCATGTGGAATTTATTTTGTTTAGGAACTACTGAGCATCAAGATAATCCATGAAAGTCATTTTACCTTTGATAAAGGTAAATCAGACTGTGAAGTTTTTTATACTTGATGATTATGGAAAGAATATTCTTGTTTCCTTATATTATGGAAGCAGGAGTTTCCTATTCATAAGTATCTCCAAGTTTGCAGAAGCCATAGGGTTCTATGATATAACTGCATTTTTAAAAGAGCATCTAGAACTCATGCTGGTAAATTCCAAATCCTGGGTATAATTCATATTGTAATCAGAGTTGATGGTTGTACATGTGAAGAATTTCTGGTGTCAGTTGCAACTTTTATAAAAGGGATAGAGAGATTTATAAACCTTTTCCTCATTATCTTTTTCCTAAATGAAAAACTAAAAAATTATTACCAAATCTATGCATATTGTTTTACATTGCATAGAATAAAAAATTATGTGTTTCCTAAAAAAAAAAAGACACTTGCTCCTTGGAAGAAAAGTTATGACCAACCTAGACAGCATATTAAAAAAACAGGGACATTACTTTGCCAATAAAATTCCATTTAGTCAAAGCTATGGTTTTTCCAGTAGTCATGTACAGGATGTTAGAGTTGGACCATAAAGAAAGCTGAGCACTGAAGAATTGATGCTTTTGAACTGTGGTTTTGGAGAAGACTCTTGAGAGTCCCCTGGACTGCAAGGAGATCCAACCCGTCAGTCCTAAAGGAAATCAGTCCTGAATATTCATTGGAAGGACTGATGCTGAAGCTGAAGTTCCCATATTAAGGCCACCTGATACTAAGAACTGACTCATTGGAAAAGACACTGATGCTGGGAAAGATTGAAGGCAGGAGGAGAAGGGGACGACAGGATGAGATGGTTGGATGGTATCACTGACTCAGTTGACATGAGTTTGAGTAAACTCCGGGAGTTGGTGATGGACAGGGAGGCCTGGCATGCTGCAGTCCATGGGGTCACAGAGAGTCAGACACGACTAAGCAACTGAACTGAACTGAACTGAGGTGAGAAGGAGGGGACTCCTCAGTGGAATGTGGGTAGGGGATAAGAGTCGTGGCTACTGGGTTTAAGGCTTCTTTCAGGAGTGATGAAGCTTTTCTAAAATTACATTATGATGATGGTTGCATAATTCTGTAAATATACCAAACTTCACTGAACTCTACACTTTAAATAAGGGAACTGCATGGCATGTAGGTTATAATCAATGAAGCTGTTTAAGAAATTGAGTGAACTAGGTGATCTCTAAGGTCAGTTCTAGCTCTGACCTTCCAGATTAGCAACTCCCCATGGGTTATATCATTGGGACACTAATGCTGAGTTAATGTATTCCATAAGCAGGTAATGAGTGTGAAATGACTCCTCTTGCTCTGGTAAGCCCCCCAAACCTGCACTGTTTTTCTGCATTGTCAATTTTGTCCCACTAGTTTAAGTTTTTATTACAGTGTTCCTAATGGGCCTCCCATCTCTCCCCTTCTAACCCATCCTATTCAATTCTGCCACAGTTTTTCTAAATCTGAATTTTGGGCATCTTAATCCTCCTACTCAGAAATCTGTATTGAGAGTTCTAGTTCCTGGTAAGATGGAATAAGCAGTCCATTTTGTGTCTCCCACGGAATGCAGTTATAAAACCTGGATGGAATGCCTGGAACAACTATTTGAGGACTTTGAAAAGTAAACATTAGCAGGTGGTGTGGGGAAGAAGACCAGGATTTGAAGTATCTCTCAAGTAATATTGAGTTTACCAGTATCCTCCCCTTGGCTATTCACTGGTTTGAACTCAAAGCAGCCCGAAATTCAGTAGTGGGCACTGCTGTCAACTAAGAGCTCTGGAAGGAACCCTCCAGTTCTGGTTTGAGGTGCTGAAAAGGGGTGTCCTAATACTCTGAGAGAGGGTAGAAATTCTGTTTTTCTTATTTCTCCTTTTCTTTCTTTTTCTTCACTCTGTTATGTGCAAGCTCCAAACAGTCCTGGGGTGGTGGCAACAGACTCCAGCAGCAAACTAAAACAGAGAGGGGAACTTTCTTCAGTTGGGGGACATGCAACTCAAGAGGATGGGGGTAAACATCTAGCTCTATCCTCCCACCACTTGACCCCAGATGGGGACATTTGCTGGAAGTATAGCACATAGTGAGTTAAGTAAAGCCCAAGTTTTCGGTCTGGAGGACAAAAGAAAGGATCCTAAGAGATCTAGAAAGTACCAGGGGTATTATGGAGAGGAAAAGGCTTGGGAAAGTGACCCTAAAATTTGCTTATGAACTCCTGGGCACACCCCTGAGCCCATGCATGAATTTGCATACTTAAACTTTGAGGACTAAACTATAGATTGAGCATCACCCAAGTTTCAGACTGGCCACTGTGTGTCACACATAAGACAGAAGCAAATAGCATTACAAAGGCTTCGAAAACTAAACTGACCAAGGAATCACAATTCCCAGAACCTGAACCCCAGTGGGTTGATTATCTGATAAAAATATTAACATTCTCCACAGGATTTAAAGACTCAGTGTCTCATAACACTAAAGTGTCCAGAATACAATTCAAAATTACTAGGCATATGAAAACCAGGAAAATCTCATCAGATTGTACAGGGCAATTAATAGACATCAACTCTGAGATGACACAGATATTGAAATCATCTGACAAAGACTTTAAGGAAGTTATCACAAAATGCTCCAAAAAGTAAAGACAAACTACCTTGAAATACATGCAAAGACAGAAAATTTCAGAAAAGACACAAAATGTTAACAAATAATTGAAAACTGTAGAGCTGAAAACTACAGCAACATAAACAAAAGAACTCACTGAATGGGCTCAATAGCAGAATAAAGAGTCAGAGAACTTCAAGAGACCAAACAGACTCTGCAATCTGAAAAGTCCAAAGGAAAAATCTAAAGAACAGAACTTTAGGGGTAACAAAACAATGAAATCACTAACATTTGTGTCACTGAAATTCCAGAGGGAAAGGAGAAAGTGTGATGCAGACAAGACATTTGAAGAAATGGCTGAAAATGTTATAAATTTGATGAGACCCACAAACCTGCAGATTCAAGAAGTCCAGAGAATCTCAGAGAAGCTAAACTCAAAGAAATCTAGACCTAGTCACATTATAATCAAACTGTGGTAAACTAAACACAAAGAAAAAATTTGGAAATCAGTAAGAGAAAAACTATGCATTATTTGTAGGGAAATAATAACTCAGTGACTGTGCATTTCTCACCAGAAACCATGGAAACCAGAAAAAAGTGAAACGTTTTTAAACTGATGAAAAAATGGACTATCAGCCCAGACATTAGCAGCCTGCAAAAATATACTTCAGGAAGTATAGGTGAAGTACAGAAGGTGAGGTAAAGATATTTTCAGATTAAAGAAAGCTAAGGGAATTTATTGCCAGTGAATCTGCTCTAAAAGGATTACTGAAATAATTTTCTCAGGCAAAAGGAAAATGAGATCAAAATGAGATCTGGGGGTAACAAATGAGACTTGAAACATTAGAAATGAAGAAATTACAGAAATGATAAATATCTGGGTAAATATAAAAGACAATTCTTCTCCTTTTGAGGCCTTGAAAATATCCTAGGTGAACTGAAATTAAAAATTATAACATTGGCTGCTAGAGTTTTTGATGTATGTAGATATACAGCATAAGACAACTACAAAATAAAGCAAAGAGAGGAAAGGGGCCTATGTGATGGTCTGGTTTCTACATTCCACTTGATGTGATAAATGGTCGGGGCTCCAAACTTTCAGTGAAGGGGGCATGGGTTCACTCCCTCGTTGGGGAACCAATACCATGCATGCCATGCAGTGTGACTAAAAAATCCAGATAAACAGCTTTTTAAAAATCCAATTTAAAAATAAAAGATATTGATTCCAAATAAACTGAAAAAGGTAATTATGATACTATAATTTGTAGAGCAATCATTAAAAAAGATACAAAGAGATATAGAGAAAACACAATAGGGAAATTTTAAAAAGATGTAAAAAATGTCCAAAGAACCCCAAATAAGACAGAAACAGGAAATCAAAAAAATGAAAACCAGAAAAGGACACAGAGAAAATAACAAAATGGTAGACTTATATCTAAATATATCATATATCAATAAATACATTAAATTAAAATGGTCTAAATATCCCAATTAAGAAATAGAGATTGTCAGACTGGATTAAAAAAAAGGACCCAAATATATGCTGCCTACACTTCAAGTATTACACAAATATGCTAACAATAAAAGGATGGGAAAAGGTATACTATGAAAACAGTGATCCAAATAAAAAGACTTTCAGATAAAGTAGACCTCAAAGCAGAGAAAATTAACAGGGTGGGATAAAGAGAGACCCCTACATAATGATAGGAGGGTCAGCTCACCAAGATGACATAACAATTTTTAATGTGTATGCACCTTACTCAGAGTGTAAGAAAAACAGAGCTTCAGAATATATAACGCAAAAACTGACAGCTTGAAAGAATAGACACATTCATAATTACAGTTGAAGACTTCAACACACCTCTCAGTAGTCAATAGAATTAGTAGACAGAAAATCAGCAAGGATACAGAAGAAATGAAAAATGAAAGTCAAAGTCAAAGTCTTAGTCACTCCTCTGTCCATGGAATTCTCCAGGCAAGAATACTGGAGTGGACTGCCATTCTCTTCTCCAGGGGATCTTCCTGACCCAGGGATCGAACCCAGGTCCCCTGCATGGCAGGCAGATTATTTACTGTCTGAGTCACCAGGGAAGCCCCGAAAAATACCATCGACCAATTGGGTCTGATTGACACTTATAGAACATTCTACCCAACAACAGAATAATGTACATTATTTTCAACTGCATTTGGAATATTCACAAAAGTAGACTGTATTCTGGGTCATAAAAGCAAGTATTAACAAATTTTAAAATAACTGAAATCATATAAATTTTCTCATCACTTCATGGCAAATAGATGGGGAAACAGTGGAAAGGCTCCAAAATCACTGCAGATGGTGACTGAAGCCATGAAGTTAAAAGATGCTTGCTCCTTGGAAGGAAAGCTATGACCAACCTTGACAGCATGTTAAAAAGCAGAGACATTACTTTGCTGACAAAGGTCTGTCTAGTCAAAGCTATGGTTTTTCCAGTAGTCATGTATGGATGAGAGTGTTGGACCATAAAGAAAGCTGAACACAGAAGAACTGATGCTTTTGAACTGGGGTGATGGAGAAGACTCTTGAGAGTCCCTTGGACTGCAAGGAGATCAAACCAGGCAATCCTGAAGGAAATCAACCTTGAATATTCATTGGAAGGACTGATGCTGAAGCTGAAGCTCCAATCTTGGCCACCTGATGCAAAGAGCTGACTCATTGGAAAAGACCCTGATGCTGGGAAAGATTGAAGGCAGGAGAAGAAGGGAACAACGGAGGATGAGATGACTGGATGGCATCACCAACTCAATGGTCATGAGTTTGAGCAAGCTTCGGGAGATGGTGAAGGACAGGGAAGCCTGGTGTGCTGCAGTTCATGGGGTTGCAAAGAGCCATGACTTAACAACAGACCAACAACAACAGATATAAACTTTGTTTTTTTCAAAGTAAAAGTATTTATAAGTCTGTATTTTAAAAATAAATCTGGGAAAGTCTAAGACAAAGTGGGATGGTTGGTAACTCTAGCATCATAATCTACAGTGTATGTTAACCTGTGTGCATCTAGAGATCTTTTTAAAAATTGTGGTAGAAAACACACAACATAAAATTACCATGTTAACCATTGTAAGTGTATAGTATAGCATAGTAGTCTTAACCAAATGCACCATGTTGTGGAACTAAGCTCCCAGAACATTTTGTAAAACTGAAACTGTACATCCATTGGACAACAGCTCCCTTTTCCTCCTCTCTCCTCAGCTCCAGGCAACCACCATTCTACCTTTTGTTTCTAAGAGTCTGACTGACAAAGTATATTCTTTAAGCACAACAAAATTAAACTAAAATCAATAACAGAAAGGTAACATGAAAGTCTCTAAACACTTGGAAATTAAACAACACGCACTTCTATACCATCCAAGAGTCAAAAAGTAAGACTTAAGGGAAATTAGAAAATATTTTGAATTGAACAAAAATGAACTGAACAACATACATCAAAACTACGTGTTGGGGAATAAAGTAGTGCTTGGAGAGAAATGTATAGCATTAAATGCTTATGTTAGAAAAGAAAAGTCTCAGAGCTAATAATCCAGGCTTCTACTTTAGGAACCTAGAAGAAAGGAAAAATAAATGCAAAGTAGGCAGAAGTAATGAAAAAAAGACAGTAACAGAAATCAATTAAATTTAAAAAAAATAAGACAAAATCAACAAAATCAAAACCTGGTTCTTTGAAAACATCATAAAATAGATATACCTGTAGCAAGACTGACCAAGGAAAAGAGAAGACAAATTACCCACAGAGGAGTGGAAGAGGGGCTATTGCTATAAATTCTGCAGAAATTAAAAGAATAATAAAGGAATATTCTGACAATTATACACACATTACCTCAACTCTGATGAAGTGGACCTTGAAAACCAAAAACTACCAAACTCACCTAACATGAAATATATAACCCGAATAATCCCACAACTACTGAAAAAAATATCAAATCCATAGTTTAAAGCCTTCTGAAAAAGAAAAAACTCTGAGGTTGCTGCCATTCCTGAGGGACTAAAGCATGTATTTCTCACGCTGGCACTCCGCTCTGTCTCTGTAACTCATTTTTCTAGATCCCCCCATCACTCCTGGTTCTCCTTTCAAGAAGGGCTATTCATACCCTGCCCAAAGCATTCCTTCATTGAGGCCTGTGCTTATTTCTCTAGTTCTTGGTGAAATCCTTCTTGTCCTCCAAGACCCAAGTCAATGCCTTTTGTATTCTCCCCAGATTCCTTCAGGGCAACAAGCAATGTCTGTACTTGGGCCACATCGTTCTGGTTCCTAACAGAAGTGTCTCCACAGGCCCTACCTAGGTTCTTATCAAAGAACCCTGGGCGGGCTTCCCTGAAGGTTCAGTGGCAAAGAATCCACCTGCTAATTCAGGAGACACCGGTTCAATCTCTGATCTGAGAAGACCCCACTCGCTGTGGAGCAACAAAGCCCATACACCACCACTGTCAAGCCAGTGCTCTAGCGCCTGGAAGCCACAACTACTGAAACCATGAGCCACAGTTACTGAAGCCCCTGCACCCAGAGCCCATGCTTGGCAGCAAGAGAAGCTGCTGCAATGTGAAGCCTGCACATTGCAACTAGAGTAGCCCCACTTGCTGCAATTAGAGATTTGCGCGTTGAAGATCCAGAAAGCCAAAAAGAAATGATGCCTGGGTAAAATAACCACAGTGGAACTTGTAATAAAAATGCTATTGTGGAGATGGTGAGATAAAGTTCCACATGCGATAATATTTTTTTTTTTTTTACAAAAAAATGAACTATGTACTAGGAAAAGTTTTACATTTTCCCGGGGACTGGTCAGCTTCACCATGACAGATGAGACCAGAGAGCTACTGATGTTTTGCTTTTTGCTCCTGGCAGGCAGAGAGCCCAGCAACTGTTTTCAAGCTACTCTGTCCACTGTTTACTTTTCTTTTCTTGGAGTTTGATTTTGTGCTCATGTTTTGCTATTGCAGTGCTTGTGTTGTCATGGTAAAATCACTGCCAACCCTGGAGGACCTTGTTTATGGCAGAAGCTGAATCAATAGCTGAATGAACAAATGTCTCTAAGATGGATGTGCTGTTCACTCAGAGGAACACACTGGAAAGGCAGTACTTACCTTATAGCACTTCCAACTGGTGAGAGGAAAGAGTGCTGAGCACCTATGGGGACAAATGTTCACTTACCTTGGGGACCTACTGGTGGAATAAGAGTTGTTTAGCAAAGACTTTGGTGACACGTGTAGGTTTATGACTTGACTTTAAATAGGCCTGAGGCTGCCCCAGAGGACTACAGGGCATCTGCTCAGAGCTTGGGAAATAAACAGAAGTCTTTCCTCTCAGTGAAGAGGAGAAGACCCACAAAGCCCAGCCTTCCTGAATACTCCCTTGTATCTGAAAACCACAACCTGGGGTCATGGGAATTTCACACACTGCTTTGTAGAGATGTCCAAGTTTCACTAATGCTAAGAAGATGTAATGGATACCTCTTGTGTACTACTTGGCTTAATAAACTTTTTGGGTCATTTTTTCATTGTATCACTACCATCATCACCACCCCAGATTCTCCTGTCACCTACAGGTATCAAATCCGTGTATATATTAAAAAATCTTAAATATCTACCCCATATTATATGCTTTCTAATCATGTGATAGTGTTAAACTTCAAACAATAGCTAATGATCCATGTTTTCTTGGTTTAGAGACAGAGAATCTGACACACTTCAAAACTGGATAACTAGACTTCCAGGTGGCACAATGGATAAGAATCTGCCTGCCAAAGCAGGGGACACATGTCCGATCTCTGGTCCGGGAAATTCCCACATAATGCCAGCCAACTAATCCCACATGCCACAGCTACTTAGCCCATGCTCTAGAGCCCATGCTCTGAAACTAGATAAGCCACTGTAACGAGAGGCCTTCACACTGCAAAGAAGAGTAGCCCCACGAGAGGTAACTAGAGAAAGCCCTTGAAAAGCAAGAGACTCAGCACAGCCAAAAATAAATAAATACATAAAAAGCAAAAAAAAATGGATAACCATGTCTGCAAGATGAACTCTCAAAGCTTGGCCTGGCATTCTGTGCCCTCCCAATCTGGGTCCCGCTTACCACTCTACTGCAGTCCTGTTGATCCTGACATAAGCCTCCACTTAATCTAGACAGAGCTATTAATATTTACTCCTGCCTGAGGAGGGGTCCTTACTCAGGCCTACCACTATGCCTTTGCCCACTCATTCCCTTGCCTGGAATGTTCTTCCAGTATTGATCACTCGCAAACAGTTTTCAGGCTTCTTTAGCTTTTCTGGCCACGATCATCTCTCCTCTCTGAAGCACTTCCTGTACCATTTATTTATGACTTAGTTACAGTGGTCTTGAATCATCATTTAGCTTCTCAACAGCAGGGATCAAATCACCCTTTCCTTTGTTTCCTGTGTTCCCCACCAGCAGTGCTAGTCACAGAGGTGGTGGTCAACAAATACTGGCCCACAGAGGGCCAGAATTTAAAATACACAATTATTAGTTCTTATGTGAAGCCACTCTGCTAGAGGGTCAAGTTAGCATAAGTAGAGTGATGGGAGGAGGGCCTGGCATCAGATGGTTGACATCTCCATGGCTCTGAGAGTCGTTTCGTTTTGCACACCCTCCAGAAGTGCCGCTCTTACGGAGGAAGGGCAGGCAGAGTGTGCGGTCTTGGACTTCAGGAGCATCCTTTCCGGCCAGCCTATCCAGGGTTAGTGGTGGCTTATGGGTCTTACCTTATCTGCATCCCTTTTCTACAGGAGCACATGTCCTTGCGCAGGAAGAGGCTGTTTAGGGTGACTGCCCCAATCAAGAAGAAGAGCTGCTTCACCGCCTGCCTCACGATCTCAGGGTCCAGGCCATTCTGGCACATGGTGCTGTAGAAGTAGCTCAGCTGCTGCAGGACAGAGGTCATCGTGTAGGCATCTGTATCATCTATGCTGGAGGACCGCTTCCGGAAGCCTGTGGGCTTGAGGCCAGAAATGCCCTGCAGACTCTCGTACTCCAGCATGCCTGGCACTGCGGAGAGAAATGGAAGCTTTCCTTGCATGTACAGTGGGGACACCCAGAGGACATTTGCCCTGCTCTCGTGGTCTCCTTCAGGGAGTGGGGCAATTTTCACAAGCGTTAGTGTGGATACAGCTGTAACACAGCAAGCAGAAGGATGGAGGGTTGGGGAACACTGGGGTGTAAGGGGTGGATGGGAAGGCACTACCATCACAGCAGGGAAACAGTTCCTCTCCTTTCAACTTGACAGGAGAGAGAACTGGTTAGCATGACAACTCATGGTTTGGAACTACTTAAAGCCTACAGTATTTAAATTTCAGAAAACTGAAGAAAGTATACAAGAATTTAAGTGGGGCTCTAGGATTTCAAAAATACTTGGCTCAGAAGCAGGATTAGCCATGTAAGTAGCAGCCGTTCTCCCAAATCTTTCCCTACAGGATGGATCCCCCTTACAGAAAGAAAACTATGACCCATGTACTTTTATACATGTAATCATTTTAGGCAATCAGAGAATTAAACAGTGGGCATTTATATTAGTAAAGGTTTTTGTTTTAAAATTATGTTCTTTGAAGCTACAGTAGAGAATCATACTTATCTAGATGATATTGTGAATCTCTTATTTGCGTTGTGGTTAGGGAAAATCTCTAAAAGTAGTATTACTTGAGGAAAAGATGGTTCTCTTCCTTTCTGGCTGTACCACCTCTGAAAATTAACGCTTGTTTTTGGGAGATGTAGACGTTTTTGTGTGAACAGTTGCTTATACCACTGGAAACATGACCAAATCACAATTTGGACTGTCAACATCACATTGGCCTTTTCTGCTACTATGAGTACTAAAGATCACCCTAGTGACTAAAACCACCTATGTCAATATGACTTAATTGTTTTCTTTGGGGGAAGGGTGGGGCAGAAAGGATAAGACTAAACCAATAAATTACTTTATTATTGGCTTAAAAAAATTATGTGCTTTTCAATTACATATTCCATGCAGATTTATTTTTTTAAGGTCTCAATATATTATAAATATTTCTTAGTCATCGATTCTTTTCTTACCTATTATTGGTTGAATATTATTTTCCATTACAATAATGAACTGATGATATATTCGTATAGCCACATCACTAAGAATCTGTCTGTATTCTGAAAGGTCAAAATTGTTCAAGCAATTCTTATTCTGATGTGGACTATTATGCTTCATGAATTCCTGAAAGTAATTTGAACATATAAATATTAGAATAATGTAGACACATAGGAAATTAAAATACTATCTCTGTATCTAATGATATTACAATAAGTTTCTACTATAACTCCTATACTTAATGTCTAATCTGTATTAAATGAATTCTTAATGTTTGGGATAGCATTTATTTTCTATAACTAACTACACTTGACCCTTAAATGATATGTGTTTGAACTACACAGGTTCGCTTACATGTGGACCTTTCTCTGTTATGTATTATATAGTACTACATGATCTACAGTTGATTGAATCTAAGTATCTGTAAATATTACTGTTCTGTTTAACTTTTCAACAAATATGTGCCTCCAGAGTTAGACTACACTGGAAAACAACCCCTATGGAAGCTCATAGGAAAAACAGCGAAGCATCCAAAGAAATAAACTGCTGTTAAGAGGTTGATAGATGCAATAAATGAGATTTATAACTTTACAGTTACAGAGTATAGACCAATCTGAAATGCTTTAATATGTGTGTTATGGACTGAGTATTTGTTTCCCCCTCAAATTTATATGTTGAAGCCATAACCTCCAGGGTGGCTAGATTTGGAGATGGGGTCTCTATCTTCTTGTTATTAAGGTTAAACAAGGTCATAAGGGTGGGAGTCCTGATCTGATAGGATTAGTGTCCTTCTAAAAGGAGACACTAGAGAGATCAATCTCTCTTTCTATCCCATGCACTAAGGAAAGGCCATGTGAGTACACAGGGAGAAGGTGGCTATCTTCAAGTCCAGAAGTGAACTTTCACCAGTGACCCAGTGCTTGTACCTTGACCTCAGATTTCCATTCTCCAGAACTATGAGAAAATAAATTTCTGTTGTTTAGGCCACCTAGTCTGTGGTATTTTGTTACAGAAGCCCAGCCTGAACATGGTAATACATTTACAATGTTCAAAGAAGTAAAATTAAAAAGAAAATTTAAGAATAGGACATTGTAAAAGGCAGAGGTAAAAAAGAACCATTGGAATTTTAGAAATAAAAGTATAGCAATTAAAGAATCTTCAGACAAGGAAAAAAACATTGTATACATGGCTAAAGTGGGTAAAGAAAGGATTTTAAAAATGGTGATGGAATTAAAAAATAAATAAATTTTAAAAAATGGTGATGATATGCCTCTCGTTAAAGCCACACAGATGCCAGCTTATCTTAAAAAGACTGATCTGTGCCCCTCTCAGCCCCAGTGTTCCTTTTGGTTAGAAGCTGAATTTTCTTTACTTATTTCTCCTTTTGTTCTATAATACTAGTAGGATTACTCATATTTTATTTTCTTTCCTGAAAGAAGATATGTGATCATTACTTCACATGTCAATTTGGGATAAATAATCACACCAATTATGGATAAAAGCCTAATTATGAACTCTAAATTTGAATTATAAGTTTAGAAGAAAAAAGAACTTCATGATCTCAGGGTAGGGAAGAATTTCTTGAACAGGACACTGAATCATGTATCATATCATAAAAGAACAGGACAGATAGATTTAAGTACATCAAAATTCAAAACTTATGGATGACAAATGACTCCATAAATAAAAGTCAGTGATAGGCCACAATCTATATAAAGACCTCCTACAAATCAACAAGAAAAAAGAATCACCCCTAAGAAAAACGGAGAATGGATGTGACTAGGCAATTTAAAAAACAACCCAACTGATGAGTAAGCATATGAAATGATGCTTGACCTCGCTAGTGATCAAGCAATTACAATTTAAGTCAACAGAGTATCATCTTATACCCATGAGACTAATAAAAAATAAAAATCTGTCAATACCTAGTGTTGGTAAAGGTATGAGACACTGGAACTTTACTGATAGGACTATAAGATGGTATAACCATTTTGCAGAGCATTGGAAAATCCCAGTCAATTTTGTTCTTTTAGGTCAATGAAATAATGCTCTGTGAGTACATGACAGTGAAGAACTTCATTATAATGTCAGCCCCTTGAAAGCAGAGTCAGAATGGCAAAGGATTTACAGATAATGGAGGAATAACCAAAATCTTGTAGTGATAACAGCTATGAAAAAGCAGGCAGGTTGAACTAAAGGCTGTGTTTTGGAGTGATAATATTAACAACTTCAGAATTTTACAGCCAGAAGGAAAATGAAAAATCACTGAATCTATCTCATGAATTTTTTAAAAAGATTTTTCGATGTGAACCATTTTAAAAGTCTTTATTGAACTGGTTACAACATTACTTCTGTTTTATGTTTTGTTTTGTTTTTTTTTTTTGAATGCAAGGCATGGGGGATCTCAGCTCCCCATCCAGGGATTAAACCCACACTCTCTGCCTTGGAAGATGAGGTCTCAACCAGTGGACCACCAGGGAAGAATCGACCTCATGAATTTTGAAAGTCAAGGACACTGAGGCTTAGTATCATGCCTGAGGTCTAAACCTCTTTCTGGACATCTTTTTGCTTGTGACTTCCATTCAGCTGGTGATTGTGAAGCTGGTCTCCTGGGTAAGAAGGAAGCCAGAAGGCCAGTTGGAGCAGAGGATGTCCCTGGGCTGGGCAGTCTGATTCCCAATTCCTCCGGTGAGCTCTGGCTCATAAGGAGGTTGGAGAATGACAGTCAGCATGGAACACAGAGCAGGCAGGTATCCCTACCTCTTCTCCACTGTACTGTTTCAGGCAATTGAGGAAATGAAAGGTATTGGAAAGCCAAAAGGACAGCATCTCAAAGTCTTCTAAATGTTCCTTAAAAAAAAAACAAGAAAAGACAAAGTTGGATTTGTTATTGTTCTGAACCAAGAACAGACATACCTTACCTGTTTTTCTAGCTGGTGGCTTTTGACCAAAAAGAATTCTTCTTTTATTCATTAAAGACTATTAAATTTACACTATAAAAATAATTTTATTTTCTTGGGTTTCAAAATCACTGAGGATGGTGACTGCAGCCATGAAATCAAAAGAAAAAAAAAGCAATGACAAATCCCTGGGGAAAAAAGCAATGACAAATCTAGCCAGTGTATTAAAAAGCAGGGACCTTACTTTGCTGACAAAGGTCCATAGAGTCAAAGCTATGGTTTTTCCACTAGTCATATGTGGATGTGAGAGTTAGATAATAAAAAAGGCTGAGTGCCAAAGCCTTTGAACTGCAGTGCTGGAGAAGACTTGTGAGAGTTCCTTGGACTGCAAAGAGATAAAACAGTCCATCCTAAAGGAAATCAACCCTGAATATTCATTGGAAGGACTGATGCCGAAGATGAAGCTCTAATACTTGGGCACCTGATGTGAAGAGAAACTCATTGGAAAAGACCTCCTCATGCTGGGAAAGATTGAAGGCAGGAGGATAAGGGGGCAACAGAGGCTGAGATGGTTGGATGGCATCACCGACTCAATGGACATGAGTTTGAGTAAGCTCTGGGAGATAGTGAAGGACAGGGAAGTCCGGCGTGCTGCAGTTCATGGGGTTGCAGAGAGTCAGATATGACTGAGCAACTGAACAATAACAACATGAAAATAAACTCATATTTATTTAGCAGGTTATGGTTTGCAAAGTATTTCTGTACAGGTTATATTATCTGTTATGACACTTGAAGCAGGCACTGTAGGAATGCCTGAGAAACGTCCCAGTCCTTGGCCAAATGTCACATTCTGACTGGGAAGACAGACATGACATATATAGGACACAGTTAAATAGGTGGCTGACAGCTTACATGACATGCACAGGCTGTGCTACAAAAACTCAGAGGATGTAGAAATGATGGGGAACCAGGGCAGCTGAGAAAACGCAGGAGAGAGGCAGAAGGATGTCCTCCTTGAAGGAAAAGGGTAGACAGATAAGAGCTCAGGATCAAGGACTCTGCTGGCAAGAACACTCCCACTTATGGGACAGGAAGGAGAGGAATGAGCAAAGGAGTCAGGGGTAATGAAGACCAGAGAGATAAGAAGAACACTGGGAGAGCCCTGGGATTTAAAAACAATGTCAGAGAGTTTCAAAGAGGTGCTGTTACTGTTTCATCCATTTAAAGAGAATAAGAGTTAATAAAATACCATTGGATTTAGCAAGATGAAATTACTGGTGATCTTTCTGTGGAGTAATGTGGGTAGAAGCCAGATTGCAAGGAGTGAAAAATAATTGGTGGAGACCACTATTTTAAGTGCTTTGGCAGCCAGGAGGGGGTGTGTGAGAAAAAGGCACGGTGGTCAAGGGGGTATGTGGAACAAGTGAGGGTTGTTCTAACGTGCTGTGCACTGGAGTGGGGAGGAGCATGGAGCTGCTGAAGAAGCTGAGATGGAAGACGCTCACAAGAAAGGATTTACACTCCTTGGGCTATGTATCTTTCACTTCCCAAGTATTTAAACATTCTAGAGCAGCAAGAAGGGGCAAATACTGTGTGCCTACAGCCTGGAACATATATCATGTGTGTCTGGAGAAAACCCAATTTATGGAAAATAGGAACAGGGAAAACATGAGTTTATGGCAGTCTCTTCTAAGAACACACTGGTAGCTCCCATGAAGACAGTGACTGTAAAGCACCGAATCAATGTTAGTTTTCTACGTCTAACTCTTGATGAATAATGAATTCTCAGTATAAAATTGGGCAGGGTAGATGGTGGAAGAATTACCCATTTCCTGATACACTCACTGTTTTTATTTCTTCTCTTTTCCAAGAGTATTTAAGATAGGGTTTGATTACTCATGACTTTTCTAGAACACATATTTTACTAAAAGTGAGATAGGACTTTCCCAACTAAACAGTTTAAATATATCTCATAATCAAACATTACTTCTTATTTGGAAGGGGAATAAAGGATAATGGATCTGTATTTTACTGGTCCCTTACATATACCTTATCTTCATGTCTGGGCTAAGAATAAAAGTATATATTGTGGTATATAAAATCACAGGGAGAATTATATGAGTGCCAAGGGAAGAGATGAGTAATTTTTCAGCTCTTCCCATTCCTTGGCATTCAAACTTGTTACGTGGATAGACACATACTCCCTATAGTCAAGAATCTGACGGGACAGACGTGATGGCCATCAGGTTGCAGTCTTACAGGTAAGGCCTTGAGGTGTAACTGGCAGTGTCCCACCCTGAGGGCTGTCTGACCTAAGTTGTCTTTTCCTAACAGCTTGGCGTCTTTCACTGACTGGGCCTCTGACTGGTTTGAAGAATCACGTGGTAGACCAAACACTGGAGATGAAGGATGGGAAAAGTCTGGGCATCTGGTCATTTCCACAAATGTTCCTAAAGTACCCATAATACCAAGGTCCAATGTCAAAAAAGTAGCTCCTACCTTAACCACCTGCTTGATGCCACTAATGGTGCTGTTCATGAGGGACTTGAGCATGTCGGCGTCATTTAGAGAGTCTGCGTAGCGTACGCACATGAACAGGATGTGAGCCGGCAGCCCGGGGATCATGTTCACCACCACGCCGCGGGGCTTCAGGTCTGGAGCAGAGAGAGTCGGTGAGGATTACAGCTCTCCCGATAAGAAACCTATGACAATGGGTGGGGACGTCTGCTTTTCTGTACTTGATGCAGTGCCTGAATGCCCAGAGATGCTTTTTCCCTTTGAGGAATTAAGGCTGGCTATTTTTCTTAGCAAAAATATACATGCAGGTGCCACCCGCTTCTCTTCTCATTTACAAAGTACTTTCTCTTTTCCAAGGTTGAATAAAAGACAGAATTTCACATCTCCAAGGTAAGAGAGGAACCCCAGTGCGTGCACCCCCACTTCAGCCTCTATGATGAGGACGGAATGATCTCAGCAGTCACATGCCTCTGCCCTGAACAGAGAAAACAGGTGTACAACAGTCCTGCAGAGGAGGGTCAGCTGGCCTTGAGAAGAGAGTGGCTGGAAGTCAGAGTAGGGATGAAGAGAGAAACTGTATAGAACAAGTTAAGAAAAGCAAACAAAGACCTCACCATGTCTGCATTAGGACAGGGGAACAAAGAGGCCCCTCAGCTGTGTACCAGTGAGGGGTGGAAAAGAATGGGTAGGCGGCTCCTGTGCTCTGAGAAGGGTCACTTAGGAGAAGAGGAGTAAGGCTATACATGGACTTTCTGCTTTGAAATCTTGAAATCAGCTGATAGGGAGACAGTTTTTCTCCTTCTCCCTAGAAAACTATACGGTTTTCAGGGTGAAGACAGGCTAGTAAGACTGGTTCTAAGACTGCCAACCACAGAGCATGCCCATAGGGAGATTCCTGTAATAGCTATGGCTGAGAAGGCCCTGCCATATTACCTGCAAACGAATTTCTCAGCAGAAGTCAAATGGAACAAGGGAGCCACTGTTACTTCTCCCATGGCTCCTGTGCTAAGACACAAAAATGAGAAGATGTGTCTTTTACCCTGACCACGTGATGAGACTTGGGAAGAGGACAGAGTAGTGCATCTCAACTGAAGGCAAGGTATCAGATGCCAGAGGGCATGTGGCAATGTCTGGAGGCATTTTTTTTTTTTTATTGTCATGATTAGGGGTTGCCATTGGCTTCTAGAGAATAGAAACCAATGATACTGCTCAATCTTCTACAATACAAAGCCCCTAGCCACCCAAAACAAAGAATCACATGGTCAAAAATGGTGAGGCTGAGAAGCTCTGTGCTAGGGGAAGAAGCAGTGGAGGAAAAAAAGCAACTATCATCCCTGCCCAAGACCGTGGCAATGACAATTGCTCAAGTTCTCAAAAATAAAGCAAAAATTCAGAGTTCCAGGTTTCACTACCAAGAATGAGGTTTTGAATGAGCTTGGCCTCATCTTCTCTCTTGTATTCCAGCATTCCAAGGTACTCCTTGGGTCCTGAGGACAGGGGCACGTCATTGGCTGTAGGCAGAGGCAAATAATCAGCTAAATACACAATAACAACTTCCACCAGCATTATAATGAGACTACTCCATCTCTTTCCATCCCATTCTGGCTGATTTGCCCATGAAATTCTCTGGCTTTCTGATAAATGCAAACTTTATTGAATCCTGAAGAATTTCTTCTGGTAGCAATTCTTATCTGTGAGTAGATCCATGAGTATAGCTGCCAGTGTATATTCTCATGGTCACCTGGTATATAATGAGTGCAGTAGGGATATGAAAGCAATTCAGGATGTTGTTTCTGCCTTATTACAGTTTTAAAAAAATGAGATTCACAAAACATATAGTGTGCAATCACCAAACTGCATGATCCTAAGGTGGCTGGACTAGTTTTCTACGTGCTATAACAAGGTACCACAAACTCAGTGGCATAAAACAAAACTTTTTAAAACTACGATTTTTAAAATCTTACAGTTCTGGAGCTCATAGACTAAAACAGATCTGACAGTACAAAAATTGAAGTGCCAGCAGAGCTGTGTTTCTTCTGGAGGCTCTAGTGGAGAACTCATTTCTTGCCTTCTCCAGTTTCTAGAGGATGACCATATTCTTTGGCTCCAACCACATCACTCTGACCTCTGCTTCTAGCATCACATCTTTCTCTCTCTCTGCTTCCATTGTCATATCACCTTCCCTCACTCTGTCATTCCTGTCTCTTTCTTACAAAGTCTCCTGTGATTATATTGGATCTACTTGGATGATCCAGGATACTCTCCTCATCTCAAGATCCTTCACGTAGGGACTCCCCTTGGTGGTCCAGAATCCACCTTCAATGCAGGGTGATGGGTTCAAATCCCTGGTCGGGGTACCAAGATCCCACATACCCTGGAGCAACTAAGCCTGTACACCACAGCTACTGAGCCCGTGTGCTTGGAGCAAGGGTCCACAACTAGAGTCAGTGTACCGCAACAAAAGATGATGCAGTGAAGATCCTGCTTGCCACAGCTAAGACCTGAGGCAGCCAAACAATTTTTTTTTTTTTTTAAAAAAAAAGGTCCCTCACATAGTCACATATACAAAATCCCTTTGCCATGTAGAGTCACATACTCATAGGTTCTGGGGATTGGGACATGGACATCTTTGGGTGGGCCACAGTCTGCCCTCTGGTCCCCAAAGACTCATATCCACTCTGAGAGGAAGAGATGTGACAATAGAAGCACAGGTTAGAATGTCAGAATGATTCTGAAGATTTTATGCTGCCAAATTTGAAGATGGTGAAAGAGGCCCACAAGTCAGGAAAAGTGGGTGGCCTCTAGAAGCTGGAAAAGAAAAGGGAATAGAATCTTCCCCTAAAGCCTCCAGAAGCCCTGCTGACATGTTGCTTTTAAGCCAGTGAACACCATTTTGAACTTCTGACATCCAGAACTGTAAGTTTTGTGTTCTATTAAGCCACTAATTTCACGGTGATTTGCTAGGCAGCCATAGGAAATATATACAGAGGACATAAGAATTTAAGCAGAGGTACATTAGAACTGTTGAAAAATGGTTCTTGAAGGAGGCAGCACTCCAGCTGGGCCAAGAAAAGTGAGTAGGCTCTGATGGGTGAGAAAGAAGATAATACAGGAAGAATGAACAGAACTCTCTTCTACTGCATGAGAGTTTGTTCTGTGATTTACTAGCCCTCTTCCCTTGAAGACTGATAAAGGTAGAATATTAACTATTTTACTAAGCAATCTGCTTATGATAAGAAGGACCTCTGATTGGTGAACTGCATCTGGACTGGGAAAACCAATAAATGATGCAGAAGTACCTGATAAGGACATCATATTTCAGGTATTCTTAAGTGTGGTGACTTGTATCTGAGCATGTTCCTTGGGAGCTAGTATCACTTAAAGAGTGCCCTAGTGGTACTGGCTTTTCCTGACAAGAGTCATGTGAGTGAGCTTGGAAGTAGGTGCTCCAGCTCCAGCTAAGCCTTCAGATGGCAGCATCCTTGCTGACTACTTTACTGTGACCAGAGCTGGAACCACCCAGCTGAGCTGCTTAGATTCTTGACCTTCAGAAATTGTACTGTTAAGTGTTTGTTGTTTTAAGCTACTAACTTTGGGAGTAGTTTGTTATATGATCAGTAGATACCTGATACAGGAATGGAAGCTGATGCATTCCACTGAAAACAAGTTGGGCTGGAGGTGATGACAGAAAGGTGAAGGAGTAAACGCAGAGGCAGAAAGGGAGTAGGACTCGGGAAAAGTGAGGGATGGCAGGTGGATTTTGGAAGTCCTTATGTAGAGACGGCAGTTGATTCATTTTTTCCAACAATGGGGACACCATAGGATAATGGGAAGGACAGACACGGTCTCTTCCCTCATGGGGCAGGATGACCTTTATCATTAATTATTCAAAGGAAAAGAGCCTCATTTTGGTTTTGGACACTTAAAGTCTGATGTGAGAGTTGAACATAAAAAACAATAAAGGAATTCTTCAAAGAAATGAGTATAGTAAAAGGAACAGTGAGTTGCAGATACAGACTTAGTGACAGAGATTGGGAGAAAGAAGCAATATTGAACAAAAGAGTAAAGAGTTAGAAGAGAAAAGTCAGAAAATTTCAGTGACTATTTGCAGGGCAGGAACAGAGACACAGACATAGAGAACAGACTTGTAGACACAGGGGAAGGGGAGAGGATGGGATGAATTGAGAGAGTAGCACTGAAACACAGACATTACCATATGTAAGAGAGCTAGCTAGTGGGAAGCTGCTGTGTAACACAGGACACTCAACCGACTGACACCCTGTGACAACCTAGAGGGGCGGACGGGGGGTAGGATGGAGTGGAAGAGGCAGGGGACGTATGTATACTTATGGTTGAGTCACCCTGTTGTATGGCAGAAACCAGTGTAGCATTGTAAAGCAATTATCTTCCAATTAAAAATCAATTAAAAAAAAGAAAAATTCAGTGACACAGAAGCAGTGAAGGAAAGAAAGGCGGAGAATCTTTTTCCCCAGAACTTCTAAGGACACTCAGTGTGCAGTTCAGTTCATGTTGAGGACTTCTGCCTGGCTTCTTAGCTATCTATAGATATCTAATTAGCTATCTAGTATCATTTCTTCTAATAGAAATTAGGATATTGACCCCACAAAACAGAGAGGAAATAAACTTTAAAGCAGTTAAATCTGAAACCGTTTCACAGTTCCATTTTTACAAGGAGAGAGTTAACAGAGAAAGAGGTTAAAAGTATTCCTTCCAGGGTACCCCTTACAATTATATGAGCACATCTGGTATCACCTGAGAGGTGGTGAGCCACCTGCCTGCCACTAGCTCATCACTGAGCCCCAAACACACCAGCGGAGACTCATTTCTTTAGTTTTCAAATTCTTTGGACCGCATCAGGAAATAACATGTCAACACATGCAAACTTTAGCTGAAAGTTCAAAAAAATCGGAAAGTGGATGTTGTTTTTCTACCTTTTTCAATTGTCTTGGTTAGAGTCTTCACTTGATCTTGTAACTTTTTAATCACTCTTTCTTTCATGTCTAACTCTTCTTCAAGATCCTACAAAAATCAAAAGAAAGAGGATGTTAGCTCAGAAGCATCTTAATTCTATTATTTGGCAAGAACTTTGCTGTGCTATAATTCACCCCCTTAAAGCGTACACTCATGATTTTCAGTAGAGTCAGTTGTGCAGCCATCACCACCATCTAATTCCAGAATACTTTCATCACATTAAAAACAAACATATAACTTAGAGCTGGCACCCCTTTGTCCTCCCATTCCTTTCCAGCCCTGGGCAACCACTTAATCTACCTACTGTCTCTACGTTTTCGCCTACTCTAGATATTTAAGCTGAATTAAATCATAGAAGCCTTTTGTGTCTGGCTGCTTTCACTTGGAATAACGCTTTCCAGGTTTATCCGTGCTGCAGCAAGCATCAGGACTTACTCTTTTTGGGGCTGTGGGCTCTTAGTTTCCAATCAGTGAAAGCACTGAGTCCTGACCACTGGACCACCAGGGAATTCCCAGTACTTCACTCCTTTTTTTGTGGCTGAATACTATCCTATTGTATGGATATATCACATTTATCTTGATCTAATTTTTCCTTTGTACAGGCATGCCCATCATAGAGAATTTAAAAATACGCAGGTGTGAAAACGTGCTCTCTTGACGTCAGAAGCTGGAGGCAGAGAGGCTTCAGAGATTTGGGTCCCGGCTTTGCCTCTCCTTCCTGATAAAGGGCATGGCTCTGCCCATGCTGAATTTGGCTCAAGAAGCAGAAGAGTCTTGGATGCCTATAAATATTTCCTATACAGGGCAGAGAGTATTCAGGTTCTTCCTGAACCTCAAGGGCTTTGACACAGAAAGGATTCAGGCTTCTCTGATCCAGCAATGCCCACCTCACGGTCAGTCCCTGCAGCCATGGGCCCTCTGGAGACTCTCAGAGCCCAGGGAAGTTGTGCTGTTTCTACTCATGGTTACCTCTCCCTACTATAGTCATGTCCCTGGCGAAACACGTTAGGAGCTTGATTTGGCCTCACAAGTAGGGGTGTGTGTGCATTTTCTTTCCTCCTATTTGAGCCTATTTTACAATACATCTAATAATTAAAAAGTCACCCATCAATCCAGAACCTGAGGAAATCACTGTTTATGTTTTATTTCATTTTTTTTCCTCCTAGTATGGCATGGATCCATTTTATAAAATTGGGTCATACTGCTTGTAAAGTTTTAAATTGTTTCTCATTATATTGCAGATATTTCCCCATTATTGATAACATACCAAACTGTCATCTGATATACAATAATTTAATCTACCCACTATAGCTGGGCATCCTTTCTTTTTTGCTGTGACTAATAATACTATCCTGACCATTCTAGATGAAAATCCTTGTTCACATATTTGATTATCTACTTAGGACAGAATCTCAGAAGTTGCATCACTGAGTCAAAGGGAATGCACTTTCAGAGTTTCCTGACATTTGCCTCCAAACTGCTCCGAAGAAAGCGGATACCAATTTCTACCCGCTGAAATCATGCGTGACTGGGACCACTTCAGAGTGTTTTCACCAGCACCATAAGATCTCCATTATTTGAGAATCAAAAAAATACCTAGCTTTAATTTGGTATTTCTTTGATAAATAGAAGATTGCTTAAACTTTTCAATTTTAAATAAATGATTTTCTTTGACTCAAGAGGATCATGTAGTGGGATGAACAGTTTCTCCTTGAAATTCATATCCATAGATGGACATGTGCACACTGCTATATTTAAAATGGATAATCAACAGGACCTACTATATAGCTCAGGGAACTCTGCTCAGTGTTGTGTGGCAGCCTACATGGAAGGGGATTTCGGGGAGAATGAATATACGTACTTTATGGCTGAGTCCCTTCAGTGTTCACCTGAAACTATCACAAAATTGTTAACTGGCTATATTCCAATATAAAATAAAAAGTTTAAAAAACTTATATCCACTTAGAACCCCAGAATGTGACGTTACTAGAAATCGGGTCTCTGTAGTTGCAATAAAACCAAGGATCAATGTGAGATCACACTGCATCAGGATGGGTCCTAAATTCAAGACTATCCTTATAGTGTGACTTGAGAAACCTATTCTCTGAGAAAGGCATACCCCTCTCAAAAAAGACGGTCATCACCCAAGTGATGACCTGGATCATCTGACTAGAATGTACTATTTCCTATTAAATGTTAAACTCTCTGCATTCCTCTTTTGATATATAACTACTCTTTTAAGTTAAGTCTTAACACCGCAAAATGTGATTTTACCCTATCATGTTTTTCTTGTGAGATAGGAAATGGTGGGGGGGGGCCCTGATGAGGAGCACAGCCAGTGGACATGGGTGTGCCCTTGGGAGCTCACTGTCTGGGTGAGCCCTTACCTGGGGTCATGGTCTTGGAGGCTGCCAGGCCAGGAAGGCACCTGGGAGCATCCACCTCCCAGGAAACCATTCCATCTGCTACTTTGGCGCTTCTCATCCTTGTAGGTTTCACACACCAATACAATTTCAGAAGAATTTCTGGGAGCTAACAGAGTTGCCAAATGCCATTTTGACACAGGCATTTGTAACTGGATGAATACTTTCACAGTTTAAAAAGTTAGCCATCTACTTCTGATCATTTCATAGAAGAACATTTTGACTCTGAAAATTATGGGAAGAGCATTCCCCCAGAAGCAAGCAGGGGCCTTGGATGGGGTAAGCTTTGTTCAGAGAAGGTCACACATCAGCCTGGCATCCTCAGCATGCTCCGGGCAAGGGTGCTGTCATCTCAGACAAGCGCTGCCATGGGACAATGCTCAGGACCTTCCACTGGTCCTTTCTCAGCCTGTGTAAATCCCCAGGCTTCCCTGTAGTGGCCATAACCTCAGACACCACCTGTCTTTTGGGAAAAGGAAACAGACTGCTCTGATGGAAGGTGGACGCTGCTCATCAGATGCTTGGGGTAGCCTGTCCCCCCTTTCAGTGACACTTGCACACAGGCAGTCATTTGTCAACAGGTTAGAAAACTCCTCACCCTCTTCTCCATAGTGAGACGAGATGCTTCCTGCCGGAAACTACTCTTGACTTCATTTTCAGTTTCAAATTGTTTCCTCAAGTGCTCACTGGCCTCCTGCATTTCTTGAATCTTATCCATCAGCTTCTCTTTCTCTTTGGTATGTATTTCATTTTGGGCTTCTATGATCCTGAGGAAAGGATTAGGAAGTTCTGGTATCAGTTGACCGTCATGAAAAATCAGTGGAAAAATAGTTTGGCCAATTTACGTGTAAAACAAATTGTACCTGAATAGGAGAGTGCTCATAGTGGGGGAAAGAGACCAGGTTGGTGGGGTATAAAAGTCCACAGCTGCTTCAGTCTCTTAGCCTGATAAAAAGTTCTCATCCTCACCTGCCCACACCCCTTGATGGCTCCCATAAGACATCCATACCCACTCACACCCTTATGACCAAAAGCCCAGTGATTATCTCCTTTGTGAAAACCCTGGGACCAGATACTAAAAAATCCAGGGATCAGAGAGAGAAGAAAAGGGAACCCATCCAGAGTCCTAAAATGGTGCCCATGCCCACCACCTTCCTACACCTGGCCCCAACCCTCCCAATGAAGTCATGTGGTAAGAAATGCTCTCTGGGATGTAGAATGTCTATTTATTTTTCTTGAAATTAAGTAAATCTCGAGGATTTTTAAATTGGAATGGAGCCTGAATGACAAGTTTGACATCTATTCCTCTGATGATAAATAATGAGAGTCGATTTTAATCTGATTAGGATAACAAAATGATTGTGAATAAAATTCACATTGAAGAAACCAGGGTAACTGACTTTTCTAAAGATTATAAAATTTTCCAAAATATTTTTACCACACAAAAGCACAATCTAATCTAAGCTGTAAAATATTATTTGATATGAGCAATGGTATGTGGTACGGAAAAATACTAGGATACAAAACGGTACCCTATTAATGAATGTAAGGCTCTAAAATTGCAGTTCTAACTTGAGTTACATATAACTAATTAAACTGAGATTTTATTATGAAAGAATTGAATTAAAATAAAGCTTTAAAAACGTTTTAAACTTATGATCCAGTGATTCTATGAATGTTTGCCAACTTCTCCATGATGAAAAGTCAACAGGAAATGTATAATCTTTCTATATTTCTAAGAGAGAAGGAAGAACCCATGTGCTCTGTGTCTGCACATGAATATGCCTACAGGAATTCACCACTCTGACTGACTGGAAGAAGTTCAGTGATGAGTGGAAGTAAATTACACGGGTAACACTCTTGGAACACAAGACACTGAGGAAACTGAGGGTTTGGGCAAATTCCTCACTCACCTTCGCACCTTTGTGTATTTGTCAAGGCTCGATGTGTGTTTTAAATGAATTAAAACACCACTATCTGATTATTCTTTTATCTACTCCTCCAGAGAAATGGTTCAAATTTCTATTAAAATAATGTTGATCATCATCAAAAAAATTTTACACAAAGTATCTGAACAAGCTGGCCACAAAACATTTTTCTCACATGGTTCCACCAGGCGCTCTTTTGGTCAGGATGTAATCTGGGGGTGGGAGTGGTTATCAAATGAAGATTCTCTATCAAAATGGATTTTAAGCCTCACCCTAAGTGGCCTGCTGAGAGAAACACTGTTCTCTCTCCTATGATATTATTTTATCAGTTTTTTGAAGATAAAATTTATGCATATGGCATAATGTTCTAAGGGCATAAAAGGGTACACAGTGAAAAGCAAGTCTTCTCTTCCGGGCACCAGCCACCCAGTTACCCTTCCTGCAGGCAACCCATGTTTTGTTTGTTTCATTTCTTGTACATTATCCCAGAGGAGGGTGTGTGTGTATACACAAGTATTTGTTTTTACACTTGAAGGCTAACAAATCATATACCTTAAGAATATCTTGCTTTTGTGGCTTAATAACCTTCTTTGGTATCTCCCACAATTTCAGAAAAGCAAAGCATTACATGAGTATGGGCTTGAAGTACATGCAGGTTGACACTTACTTTCTCTGTGTTCCTTCTTCTTCTTGCTTGTGAGTCAACTGATTTGACAATTCTAGTTTTCCTATGATGAGAAGAGCTATCAGTCCTTTGGGAAGCCACATCATTGCATTCTGATTTGGGTTTGATCATATTTTCAGTTATCAGGGGTTCTAAAATGCACTCAGCTAGAGATTAGGTTTAATTTGGTCTGAACAATGTTTAAAAACTTGTTAAGCCATTATTTAAAAACTGTGATATTTCACATAAAAACTTGGATTTCTGTTTTTTCTTTGAAAATAGGAATATCAAGCAACACTGGAGCCCGAGATCTTAGCTGGCAAAAGTCAACAGGGCTTGGAGGAAGCTGCTGCTTTCAAATGCCTATGAATTCTACTGTACTGTCCACACATCCCACTTTCACATTTATGTCACCTAAGTCCATGGAGAATCAGTTTGACAATGATCTTTTGGTCATTTCCTAGATACAGGAAACCTTTAAAAAAAAAAAAACTTTCTATTTTATATTGGAGTAAAGCCAATTAACAATGTTGTGATAGTTTCAGGTGGACAGCAAAGGGACTCAGCCATACATACACATGTACCATTCTCCCCCAAACTCCCCTCCCACCCAGGATGCCAAGTAACATTGAGCAGAGTTCCATGTGCTGTACAGTAGGTCCTTGTTGTTTACCCATTTTAAATACAGCAGTGTGTACATGTTCATCTTCCCTAACCACCTCTTCCCCCAACAGGAAACCATTTTCTAAAAGCAGGTTCATGAGGGTTCCAGTTACCTTTCATGGTTTCAGTTTGTTCACTCAGGAGGATTTCAAGATCTTGTTTCTGTTTTTCCAGTTCTGAAATTTGTTGTTTAAAGTCTGGGATCATCTTCAGAGAAGAATTGGAAATATTAGAATATGAAACACTTTGATGCATGAACTTTAAAATCCCAGAGCTGCTCAGAAGCAAACTAAACTGTCTAGATCTTTAGCCCCATGGAACATCCGTCTAGTATTGTTATGTAAGACAGCTAGCCAAGGTATTAGACTGGATGAAATCATGTTTTTTACCTTGAGACCTATACTGTCACAAGAAATACCAGCATGTGCAGAGTGTGTGGTTCTCACCCAGCTCCACCCTCCACATCCCCGTGGGCTCCTGGAGGGGCACCATCTGGGAGGAGATATGGGAATTCTCCGCTGAGCTGAGGGAGGGATGATGGCAGGAATGACAACCAGTCTCTTTGGTTCAGAGACATCCTCTCCTTATCTAGAAACAGGAGAATCATCTCAAACGGTCCTACAGTGCCCTGTGAATTCTAGGCCATGCACTGCTTTCTTATCAGAGGTCTGGAATGATCCAATATGCTTCATAATCCTCTGTTCTTGTCTAGCTGTACACTTGTTTAAATGTCCACCATTTCCACTTGTAGTCAGGTGAAAGTGAAAGTCACTCAGTCATGTCCGACTCTTTGCGACCCCATGCACTATACAGTCCATGGAATTCTCCAGGCCAGATTACTAGAGTGGGTAGCCTTTTCCTTTCCCAGGGGATCTTCCCAACCCAGAGACTGAACCCAGGTCTCCCACATTGCAGGCATATTCTTTACCAGTTGAGCACAGTCAGGTAAGAAGTTTTTTTTTTAATTGAACATGTTTATCAAAACACCTGTGCCTCTGAAGTCAAGATGAAAAATACTTGTTTGATTGTGCAATTGGATCTCACTGCAAATTCCTCATTAAAGTTTCAGCCAAGGAGCAAATAAAATGTGCAGGTCCTTAACTACTGTTCCATACATCTGCTGTGCCCAGGGTCTTTTCTCCTTACCTGCTGACAGATCCCTGAGATTTCCTAATACTCCCAGGCTAGGCAGAGGAGGAAAAGCCAGTATAGAAGTTGAGAAGGAGCAACCAGTGAGGTGGGATGAGAAACCCAGGAGAGCATGGTGCCCTGGAAGCCAAGAGGACAATAAAGAGGAAGAGGGAGTGATTAAAAACATCACCAGATGCTGCAGAGACACTAAGACGAGGGTGAAAAGGAATGCTTTGTGTTCAGTTCTGTGCAGGCAGATTCAGTTAGAGGGAGGACACACCGCAGCACGGGTGGCCACAAACAGGAGATGAATGGAGATGCCACAGCCAGATGGCATGGAGAAGTACGGTCAAGTCCCCCAGAGAAACGGTGGCTGCAGGGGGTATGGGGTTAAGAAAGGCATGTTTTTGATAATGAGATTCCTAAGGCATTTCTTCATACCAGTAGATAAAAGTGAGAAGGAAGAATTAGACAAATGCAGTGGAGAAAAGCAGGCATCATGGAAGAAGGAAGTTGTTGAAACCGTGCAGTGATGAGCTAGAACAGGGCAACTGACTTTCTGCATGCAAGCCTCTCTCAAGAGGTACCTTTTTGTCTTTATGCTTTTTGCGACTTTCCAAGGGGTTAGGGCTAGATTTAACATATATAAATTTAAAAGAACACACACATCACAGAACTCAGACTCATCCTATGGTAAGCACTTTCCAAGTGCTTTCCAGGCTGGTGTAATTTTATAGTTTTATCTTCTGAAGCAGTTATTTCACTCTTGGAAAATGTAATTTGTTTTTCCAGCTGAGACACTGAACTTTACTTCACTAAAGCATAACATCTCTAGAATAAAGGCTGAGATCATACCATGTTTTCTGATGTTAGCCTGGTAACTTCATGACGGATACTTTCATTGATGTCATTCTCTTCTCTAAATAATTTCTGGAGGTGGTTGATTTCCTGACTTAGATGCACCACTTTGAAGTTCAGAGCTTCAATCTCCTTTTCATAGCAATCCTTCTGGGACTGGAAATGGTTCTCTAAAACGCTGTCAGAGGAATGGTCAAGAAGTTAACCACATAGTCTTTACCCTGATGACGACTCCCAGCAGTTTTGAAAACCCACAATCAGAGCCAGGTGCTAAGCACATAAAGTTTACCTGTGTACAAAAGGTTACAGGCTATGGAATTAGTAATGTATAATTACAAACTCCAGCTATGTGATGTTATGTGGTGTTAACACGTAGTAGGTGATAAAAAATTTTTAGACATTATTAAAATTACGTTTCTACTCTACTGCTGTTTGATGCAACAATGATAAAGACACATGTCACTATACATTTTTCAAAACCCATAGTATGTACAACATCAAGAGTAAACCTTAGTGTAAACTACTGACTCTGCGTGATAATGGTGTGTCAGTGTAAGTTCATCGGTTCTAACAGATGTACCCTCTGGTGACTCATGTTGATGATGACTGTGTGTGTGTAGGGGAAGGAGGCATATGAGGAATCTCTGTACTTTATGTGAACCTAAAACTGCTCTAAAAATAGTTTACTAATTTTTAAGAAAGCAAACATCTTAAATTTAAATACATCTATATATCTAGGAAAATGAAAGTGAGAGTTGGCCCATAAAGAAGGCTGGTGGTGAAGTCACTAAGTTGTGCTGTACTCTACCAACCCCATGGACTGCAGCCTGCCAGGCTTCTCTGACCATGGGATTCTCCAGGCAAGAATACTGGGGTGGGTGGTCCTTTCCTTCTCCAGGGGATCTTTCCAAACCAGGAATTGAACCTGGGTCTCTTGCACTGCATAAGGCTGAGTGCCGAAGAACTGTTGCTTTTGAAATGTGGTGCTGAAAACACTCTTGAGAGTCCCTTGGACTGCAAGGAGATCAAACCAGTCAATCCTAAAGGAAATCAACCCTAGCCATTCATTGGAAGGATGGATGCTGAAGCTGAGGCTCCAATACTTTGGCCACCTGATGAGAAGAGCTGACTCATTGGAAAAGACCCTGATGCTGGGGAAGATTGAGGGCAGGAGGAGAAGAGGGTGACATAGGTTGAAATGGTTGGATGGCATCACTGACTCAATGGACATGAGTTTGAGCAAACTCTGGGAGACAGCAAAGGACAGGAAAGCCTGGCATGCTGTAGTCCACAGGGTCACAAAGAGTCACACATGACTTGTGACTAAACAACAACAACAATATATCTATAGCAACACTGGCTAACTTGTTTGCTATAATCAGTTTTCATTGTATAGGTTATGTATTTTACTACTTGGCCAGTGATCCCACAAAGAGACTGTTCTTCATTATTAAACCAATTGCTCAGTCCTTGAAGAAATCATCCCAGGGATTATTAGACCATTCTGTACGGAATTTACTTTGTCTATCAAATCTATGAAAGGTAAATTTTTGACTTTGCAATAGTATTTTGTCTCTGAAAAGTCACAAAAAATCCTGAAGGAAATTTCTCACCGTGTTGCTTTCTTTAGTCCTTCGTAAGCAAACCAAAGTTCTCCATCCTCATTTAAATGTTCCAAATCTTCCAGAGAGAGCCTGAAACATGAGGATGAGAGAATCATTTCTCTCATGTGTTACATGTTTCTAAATACTTGTTGATGCAAAAATGATTACCTGTTTCTTACATCTTCAATGTCATAGCTCTCAAGAAGTTGTCTGGTGATCTCTGACATTTTTTCTGAGGGGAAAAGGCAGAACTGGAATAAATCACACTTTTGCATACTTTCTATTTTCCCATTTCCTTTTTTAGGGCCCAGTTCTCTAGCCCCACACACTCTCCAGCTAACCATCTCATCAGCTAACTTACTAGCTATCCAACCAACCAACTATGAAGCCAACCAACTTCCATATACCCACCCAACCAGCCTCAGACCAAAGGACACACTTTGTGGTGACACCTATGATACATTCAGCCTGCCCGCCATGGGCTCAGTAACTCATATTTTCATTACCTCTCATTTCCCTTTTCTGGGACTGCACATGTTTCTCCACGTCTATCTTCTGTGTCTGAAGTAACTCTATCTCCTTTTCAAACTCAGAGATCGTCTAAATCCCCGCAATGACAGAACCATGTGAAGAAAAAACAGCTGTCACAATTTACGTGAGACAAAGGGAACACTATTACTGTATATTTATGTATGCAAGTTGTCCTCACTGCAGTTTCTCAGTTAAAATCTTGTTAAACCATCACTGCTCATAAAGTTTGGCCATAAAGTATTGTTTAACTATCTAAGATACTGTTATTCTCACATGTACTTGGTTATATCAATAGAGTTAGCCCCCCTACTATATAAAGGGAAAAAGTAAGTCCTTATTATTTGGGGTGGGGAGGGGGAGGTGAGGGAGCTAAGGAGAAGTCCAGGCACAAGGGTCAAGTTCTCTCTCACTGTATGATGAAATGTTGGACGCAAAGAAGTGGGCAAAGTCATCACCTATTTAGGGTTTGGGCTCCAGCTAGGCTTAGATGGGATCCAGTGGCAGGGCCAGGGTGCGCCCTGGGAGTGTGGGAGTTGGTGGTGAGGGCATGACCCGAGTCCAGGAAGGGGAAGAGGCTGCTTGTTGGGAAGAGGCTGCATTCTGCCTGTATTCACCTGTGAGGTCAGGTTTGTACTTGTGTAGATGTGGGAGATGTATAGAGATGAATAACCTTTCCTGGATATTTTTTTTTCCTGTTTTTGTGAAAGATGTCATATCAGTTTAGTTCAGTCTCTCAGTCACGTCCGACTCTTTGCAACCATGAACTGCAGCATGCCAGGCCTCCCTGTCCATCACAAACTCCCGGAGTCCACCCAAACTCATGTCCATCGAGTCAGTGATGCCATCCAGCCATCTCATCCTCTGATGTCCCCTTCTTCTCCTGCCCTCAATCTTTCCCAGCATCAGGGTCTTTTCCAATGAGTCTGCTCCTTCGCATCAGGTGGCCAAAGTATTGGAGTTTCAGCTTCAACATCAGCCCTTCCAATGAACACCCAGGACTGATCTCCTTGCTGTTCAAGGGACTCTCAAGAGTCTTCTCCAACACCACAGTTCAAAAGCATCAATTCTTCAGCACTCAGCTTTCTTTAGAGTCCAACTCTC
Source organism: Antilocapra americana (assembly GCA_007570785.1). Classification (NCBI taxonomy): domain Eukaryota; kingdom Metazoa; phylum Chordata; class Mammalia; order Artiodactyla; family Antilocapridae; genus Antilocapra; species Antilocapra americana. Next base: position 5,798,945 of record ML664175.1, read on the forward strand.
ACATCCATACATGACTACTGGAAAAACCATAGCCTTGACTAGATGGACTTTTGTTGGCAAAGTAATGTCTCTGCTTTTTAATATGCTGTCTAGGTTGATCATAGCTTCTTTTCCAAGGAGCAAGCACCGTTTAATTTCATGGCTGCAATCACCATCTGCAGTGATTTTGGAGCCCAGAAAAATAAAGTCAGCCACTGTTTCCCCATCAATTTGCCATGAAGTGATGGGACCAGATGGCATGATCTTAGTTTTCTGAATGTCGAGCTTTAAGCCAACTTTTTCACTCTCCTCTTTCACTTTCATCAAGAGGCTCTTTAGCTCTTCTTTACTTTCTGCCATAAGGGTGGTGTCATCTGCATATCTGAGGTTATTGATATTTCTCCCAGCAGTCTTGATTCCAGCTTGTGCTTCCTCCAGCCCAGCATTTCTCATGATGTACTTTGCATATAAGTTAAGTAAGCAGGGTGACAATATACAGCCTTGATGTACTCCTTTTCCTACTTGGAACCAGTCTATTGTTCCATGTCCAGTTCTAACTGGTGCTTCCTGATTTGCATACAGGTTTCTCAAGAGGAAGGTCAGGTCATCTGGTATTCCCATCTCTTTTAGAGTTTTCCACAGTTTATTGTGATCCACACAGTCAAAGGCTTTGTCATAGTCAATAAAGCAGAAATAGATGTTTTTCTGGAACTCTCTTGCTTTTTTGATGATCCAGCAGATGTTGGCCATTTGATCTCTGGTTCCTCTGCTTTTTCTAAAACCAGCTTGAACATCTGGAAGTTCACAGTTCACGTATTGCTGAAGCCTGGCTTGGAGAATTTTGAGCATTACTTTACTAGCATGTGAGATGAGTGCAACTGTGTGGTAGTTTGAGCATTCTTTGGCATTGCCTTTCTTTGGGCTTGGAATGAAAACTGACCTTTTCCAGTCCTGTAGCCACTCCCGAGTTTTCCAAATTTGCTGACATACTGAGTGCAGCACTTTCACAGCATCATCTTTCAATGTTCATTTAAAAAAAAACATCAAAACTTGTGAATTTTTGTGTGACCATTCAAAAATTTTCAGCTTGCCTTAAAAATGGGGAGGGATGTGCTTTAAAATTCAAGCATTTAACAGAAAATATAGTTAAAGTATTTTTAGTTTAATATGATTCAATTTTCAGGTACAATTTTCAGAGATGAGCTGGAACTGATGTCAGGCCAGACATTTATATATATGATTTCCCTAAATTGATGGTAATTCTTAAGAAGGCTTATCAATTAAGATTAGGTTTGGCTAATATAAAAATGAGATGTGCCCTTATTTTGTTGTTGATAAAAACACAGAGATAGAAAATCCAAGACTGAGAGAATGTTTCCAGGTAATTTCCAGCTCAGTTCCACCATCCCCTTCGGTGGCTCCTGTTCTTGTGGTTCAAAATATCTGCTAGAACCCCAGTCTCCCACCCACATTCCAGGTGGCAGGTAGAGAAATGGGGGTGGAAGAGAAAAGGGTATACACCTTATCTTTGAAAGTAAGCACCTCACAGAAGCATGACTTAACAATGGGACCCTTCCATTTATGTTACCAATTCATGGAGTTATAACTAGTGACAAAGGAGGGTGGGGATTGAAACAGGAAAGCCATGTGTCCAGATCACTATTATTATTTTTAATTAAAAAACAAGGAGAAAATATATGTATAGAGTATAACCTGCAGCTTCTGTTATTGAAGTGTGGTATAACAGTGTTTGGGACAGATAAAATTTTGCCTATGAAACTGAAAAAAAAAAACCACATCAAAACTGGTGAGTTTTTGTGTGGCCATTTACAAAACTTTTTTATTTTACATTGTCTAGTCATCAAGCTCAATAATGTCCAACTCTTTGTGACCCTATGGACTGGAGCCCACCATGTTCCTCTGCCCATGAAATTCTCCAGGCGAGAATACTGGAGTGGGTTATCATGCACTTCGCCAGGGGATCTTCCCAACCCAGGGACTGAACCTGGGTCTCCCGCATTGCAGACAGATTCTTTACCATCTGAGCCACCAGGCAAGCCCATTTTGTATTGGGGTATAGCCAATTAACAATGCGGTGATAGCTTCAGGTGAACAGCAAAGGAATTCAGCCATATGCATACTTGTATCCATGCGCCCCCAAACCTCTCCTCATATCTCTGGATATTTTCTCAGTTAGCATCAGTGTTTAAAGGTTATACAGCTCTTGTTTCCACAGGGGGTAAAAATGGAGATCAAGCTGGCATGTTTTGATCATTTTACATATATGACCTCACCCTTGTAACATGCCTGTGAAGTGAATAGAACGACTAGAAAACTGAAGATGCAAAAGGGTTATATGGATTGTTCAGGGTCACATGGCGAGCTTCCTGGACCTCGGACTATCCATCCTCAAGCTCCACTCTCTGTATTGTTTCAGTAAATGTTCCAAGTCATATCTGTATGTACCTATTGTTTAGTCGCTCGTTCATGTCCAACTCTTTGCAACCCGTGGACTGTAGCCCACCAGGCTCCTCTGTCCACGGGATTTTCCAAGCAAGAATACTAGAGGGGGTTGCTTCTTAAAGGGATCTTTCAGACCTAGTGATCGAACCCGCTTCTCTTGCATTGGCAGGCAGATTCTTCATCACTGAGCCACCAGGGAAGCCCTGATTTAGGTATAGGTATTTATCCATAGGCTTATTATAACATGTGAAAATGATGACAATGGGTTTATTTTCTTTGAAAATCAGACCAATCTCCTTAATATACCACATTGAAGAGTTTAGATCATAGTTTTAGCTATCAGAGAGGAAGTGAGTGGCAAATATTGGTGCCTCACCCCAAGGGCAGCCACATAATCTCCTGAGATACAAACTGCAGCCAGATGATGTGACTCCCAGATTGACATCAGTCTTAGGTGGCTGCTAAGGCTGAAGGGCTCACAGGTATACGTGGTCCTTCTGGATTCCACGGTCCAACCTACTATTTAAACAATAGGAAATCAGAGCCCAGAGAATATGGGCAGTTCTGTTAAGAAATTCAGGTATGAGTCTATGACATATCTTCTAAACTATGCATGGCTATTCCATGATGATTACAGAGGATATTTGTGTAATCATAACAATTATTTTACTAACATGTGTTCCATATCTAGCAGAAGCTTAAAAGTTTTCTAATCTCACTAAAATGGTTTGCATTGAAGAATAGAGGGAGAAACAAGTTTGGATGCTTTTAGCTGACCCCGAGGGGCCGTGAAGCTGCCCTCTCTTGTGCATGTCAGACAAATCAGCCAAGCGCTCGTGGATGAGCAAGGAGTCCTACCTTTGCCTGCTTGCTCAGCCGGGCCACTTCCCCTTTCAGGCCATCAGAGGTGACCCGCTCTTCCTCCAGCTGACGCTGCAGTTGCATCTTCTCATCTTTGAGAGCTTTAATTTCTTCTTTCAAAGACCGGATCTGCTTCTCATAGTCTTGTGTTTTCAGTTCAAAACTTTTTTCAAGAAGTCTAAGCATCAAAAGAAAAATTCAAACCATTTTTAAGGTCTTTACCCTTAATTAGAACTACACATAATTTTCGAAATGAGAGGAGACTCAGAAAGGAAGAGCCAAGTGAAGACCTATTGTGAGGATGGTGGCCTTATTTTTAGAAGACTGTTTTTATGTCCCCTTAGGTTAAGGCAGCTTCTTACACCTTCAGAATCAGAGAAGTGTGGCTCTACAGCGATCACACACAGGGACCACAGGAGAGGGAGGCTGAACTTAAAGACTCAATGGTTGTTGGGGTACTGTAGCCCCAAGCCACTCTGGTTCCACGTGGTCCCCTAAAGGGATCCCTTCACTCAGCAAAGACCTTGGCACATTCTGCCAAGTCCTGTCTCTTGCCTAAAATCAAGGATGCTGGACCAGCTTGGCTTAGTCCTAAACAAGTTAACATGGCCATTTAATAAGGAAAAGGGTCCAGCCTGTCAAACACTTTAGAATGAACTGCAGCGAATCCAGGTACCCAAAGGCCACAAAAGCCAATTCCTTGTAAGGAGACTGCTCAATTAAACACAGGGTAAGTGCCAGAGAAAATAACCCCAGATATAGAACCTCGACCAGCCCCACACAGCTCACAGGGGCCCAGTCAGAATTGAAGCTCTCCAGGGAGCTCTGTGAGTTTATTAAATCATCTTCCCACCTGCTGGGCTGTCAACCCAGTCCATTTTATAACTTGCTTTTATAGTACAATGGGGAAAATCCTGAGGAAGAGAGTCATATTCCCAACAGGATTTTGTTTCTTTTCTTCTTATAGATATCAACAAACATTTAAACTTTGTTTTCAGATTAGAAAAAAAAAAAAAACCCAAAAACTACAGTGCTCCTAAGAGTCCAGGAAAATACATTTGAAGAAGCAAATTGCAACCGGAAATCTTATGTAAAGAGAACCTTAAGACTTGTAGCCTAAGCTGACCGGGAGTGTGCCCCCTGACTATGGACCCTTGAGCCTCTAGAGGGTTGTGATGGGACAAGTCTTCCCCAGTCGGCTGGCCAGGGACCAGACTGAGCTGTGGGTGAGTGCTGAAGAGGACTGTAGAGAGCTCAGGCTGGCTCTCTAAGCCCCTGCTTGAAATGATCACTCCTATGTGGCCTCAGATGACCAGGAGATGCCAAGAGCTGAGCTCCTCTCTTTTAAAGTTAAGAATTCATGGAAAGACAGACTTTTCAAGGTAAAAAGTTAACTAGCCCTATTTAAAAACTGATGTAAATGTGATCCAGCAATTCCACTTCTAGGTATATATGCAAAGAAAAAGAAAATACTATTTTAAGAGGATACATGCACCCCAATGTTCATAGTAGCACTGTTTACAATAGTCCAGATATGGAAGCCACCTTAAGGGTCCATCAACGATGAATGGATAAAGAAGATGCGGTACACATATGCAATGGAATGCTACTCAGGCATAAAAAAGAAAAATCTCCATTTGCAACAACATAGGTGAAACTGAGGGATCTTATGTTTAGTGAAATATGTCAGATGGAAAAAGACACTGTGTGTTTTACAGGTGGAATATTTTAAAAAACACAAATGAATATAGCAAAGCAAACAGACTCATAAAAAACAAACTAGTGGCTACCAGTGGGGAGAGGGAAGGCGGAGAAGCAAGAAAGGGGAAGGAGATTAAAAGGTACAGACTACTGTGTATGATACAAAAAAGCTACTAGGAGATATTGCATAACACAGGGAATATAGCTAACATTTTATAATAACTACAAATGGAGCATAATGCATAAAAATTTTCAATCACTACGTCATACACCTGGAAACTAATATAGTATCATAAATCAGCTACACATCCAAAGGACCTCCCTGGTGGCTCACACAGTAAAGAATCCGCCAGCAACACAGAAGACCTGGATTTGATTCCTGGGTTGGGAAGATCCCCTGGAGAAGGGAATGGCTACCCACTCCAGTATTCTGGTCTGGAGAATTCCTTGAATAGAGGAGCCTGGCAGGCTACAGTCCAAAGCATTGCAAAGAGTCGGACAAGACTGAGCCACTTTCACATACGCACACGCATACATCAAAAGAAAAAAAACTGATATAGGATTGTGAAACACTTTATGCAAACATTAACTCCTGGAGTTCTTCAGTGATACTCTCTCCCCTGACTTCCTGGTATCCTGGCCCCCTCATCCAGACCCAGGTTCTTCTGCTAACTAACTTCACAGGAGAGTTGTGTATGCTGCCACCAAGGCAGCAGTGTGCCTTCTAGCCTCCAACAGAGATGCCGAGAATGTTCCATCTCTTCCCAGCACTCTGCCATGCAGCCCTGTCTGGGGATCTAAAAACCTGTGAGTTTACTCCTTAAGAGAGAGGAGCATGGACTGGAGCCTTTAGACCTAAGCAAAGCGTTTGCTGAGACAGGAAATGTGGGGCTGGTACAATTCAAGGTTATGGGGACCTGTCTTTTAAACTAATTTTTACTGAAGTATAGTTGATTTACAATGTTCTGTTAGTTTCTGCTGTACAACAAAGTGCACCAGTTACACATATCTACTCTTTTTAAAATTCTACTCCCATATAGATCATCACGGAGCACTGAGTTCCCTGTGCCACACAGTAGGTCCTTATTAGTTATCTATTTTAGATACAGTAGTGAGTATATGTCAATCCCAATCTCCTGATTTATCCCTTTCCCCCTTGGTAACCATAAACTTGTTTTCTACATCTGTGATTCTATTTCTGTTTCATAAATAAGGCCACTTGTATCATTCTTAGATTCCTCATGAAAGCCTTATCATGTGCTAGTTGTCTGTCTGACTCACTTCACTCAGTATGACAATCTTTAGGCTCATCCATGTCACTGCGAAGGACATTATTTTATTTATGGCTGAGAAATAATATTCCATTGTATTAATAATACATGTACATCTTCTTTGTCCACTCCTCTGTTGATGAACATTTAGTTTGCTTCCATGTCCTGGCTGTTGTAAGCAGTGCTGCTATGAACACTGGGGTGCATGTAACATTTTGAATGATGGTTTTCTCTACAGATATATGCCCAGGAATGGGATTTCTGGATCATATGGTAGCTCTAATTTTAGTTTTTTAAGGAACCTCCATACTGTCTTCTATAATGGCTACACTAATTTTTATTCCCACCAACAGTGTAGAGGGTTCCCTTTTCTCCACACCCTCTCTAGCATTTATTGTCTGTAGATTGTTTGATGATGGCCACTCTGACTGGTGTGAGGTGATACCTCATTGTAGTTTTGATTTGCATCTCTCTAATAATTAGTGATATTGATCATCTTTTCATGTGCCTCTTGGCCATCTGTATGTCTTATTTGGAGAAATGATCTACTCAGATCTTCCATCCATTGTTTTTTGATTGGGTTGCTTTTTTTATATTGAGCTACATGAGCTATTGGACCTGCCTTAACTTTTGTGAGGTGAGTTACATGCCTTACTGTCTGGGACAAGAGTCAAGTTTACAGATATGATGTGAGGGTAGGGGGCTAGGAAGGATGGTTTATTTAAGAGGCAATAATTTTCATCCTTGGACTTGAAAGCTGAAAGAAGTGGCAGGCTCTGAACTTCTCACTGTCTTGGTAATAAAGAGAAAGCAAGATATTCCCAGTGGTCCACTGTGCCTATAACTCCAGACCTATGCAGCATCTAAAATGCACACCCTTGGGGACGTAGCTCTCATAAAGCTCTCTCACTTCCTAAAAATATCCGCACTGTGCCCTCCTGTGTCTGTGATCTGCGACCCGCAAGCTGAGAAGCAAATCAGAAAACAGCAGAGAGAGAAGGGAGCAGTGGTTTTAAAGCAAACGAGGTTTCATACACTCTTTGTTGTTCTTCCTTTTTCACATCATCAAAAAGTTGCTTGGTGAGGTTATCCATTTTTTCTGTGAAAAGAGAATGAATGCTCTTTGAAATAGGCGTGCAAAGCAATGCCTTGATTGTTTCATGCCACATTTAAGAAAGTAAGAATATAAGAACAATGAGGTGGTATTTATTATCAATGGACTTAAGATGAGAGTGTAATTGTCATCTTTTATACATTAGAATTCTGCAATTAGAATTTGAATTGGACAAGTACAGATGGACAGAGCTAGGCTGTGGATGGCTGCTCCACACGCCAGAGGAAACTGATGCTGCTGGTCCCCAGGGTCTGTACCTGACAGCCCAGGGCTGATGTGGCTCAGTGTAAGGAGGCGTCTTTGTTGAGGGCTAGGACTGGTTACCACTTAAGACTGGGTAACTTGGCCAGAGCTAAAATTTGCGTGCAAATCCTTGGCCACAAACATTATCCCAGCATTGCCCTGACAATGCACGAGGATGACTATAAAATTTTTAAAAAATGAGATTCTGAATGATCCCTGCTACCACCACCCACAGTCACCACCCCCTCCCCACCTTCTGATATAACAGCTCCAGGCTTACAGCCCACCCATCTGTACTTTGCAAATGGCCCAGCAGATTCTGAGGTACAGACAGGGACAACTGCGCTCTGATAAGCTGGAAACAAACCAGGTGCGCCTGCAAGGTACAGGTGCCACAATTTAAATACAGTTATTCTCTGTAGAGTGAAAGTTTTCTCATTACACCAGAGCCTTCTGGTTCAGCCTGAAACTCGATACCCGCCCAGTGCCTATTTCCTGAATGACTAGGCTTTTGAACTGGTGAATGTGCATCAGGCCACCTAGGGCTTTACCTTTCAACTCTTCAGTCTTCTCTTGAAGCTTCTGCTGCATTTGTTCTTTTTGTATTTCCAATTCTGAATTATGCTTCTGAAGCTTTGCCAATTGCTAGCAAAGGGAAGAAAAAAATGTTTTTTTGAAAACCTTGCTTTGAGTTTCATCACCATTGCCTGCATATTTTTAAATTAGGATTTCTTGGTCTCGGCACCCATCCAAAGGTAACAGCCGGCAGCAGCCCACTGCGAGATGCTGTGTTTAGCTCCACATGCAAGGGCTCCATGTGACTTCAACAGACACTAGTTCCCAGCCTCATCCAATAATGACTGAAATCAAGGAGAAAGAACCAAATCCAAGATCTTCCCAAAGTCAAGGCAAGTCCTCTGTCTTTTTATTGGCTAAAAATAGCCAGGGTATTAATACATTTAATGTAGGAAATTTATGATATAAAGTGGATTCACACTTCAAGAGTGTTATGACTCAGGAAGGATATATAATCGTAACAGAAGTTCTCTAGTAAAGTGTCTGCTGGGCTGGCAGCTGGGGGGCCCTGAGTGCTGATGGCTGGTGACTTGCAATGCAGGAGATGCCAGCCTCTGTGTTGGCGTAGCCAGGTACTTGGTCAAGGGGAGGGCAGAGGGATGCCCTAAGACACCAGGCTGTCACCACTCTGGGTGTTGTAGGACTTCAGAAGATGCAGAATGGATGGTAATAAATAATAGGTTTGAAAATATCAGTTCACGCTTTTGCAGGGCTCTATGAGTCACCTGGTTAAACTATTTCATCTGACAATTTTATCCTCACAGTAATTCTGTCGGTCCCTTTTTGTTATTCCAATTTTCCATATGAGGAAACTAAAATTCAGAGAGGGTAAGTGACTTGTCCAAGTTTCCCAGACAAAGAAGATCTGACCCTGGGACATCTGGTTTTAACATCTACTGCTCTTTTTACTACGACACGGAGATGCAAACCTGCCCATGCTTTGTACTGCTGCTCTGGGGATGATGCTTCCAGGGTACATGTCAGGTGGACAAGTGACAGGAGACAAAGGTCATGCTTAACGAGAGGGAAACATTGACCAGGGCTCTTTCTCAGGTCTTCCATCACTTTACACAAGTGGAAGGCAGAGAAAACCTTAGAATGTGCTTCTTGAAGCATTAGTTTCCTCTTCTCCCTACCCCCTGCCCCACCAGACTCTAGGCGTCACATTTCCTTCCTATAAAATGCCGGCTCTCTCTGGTAATGGAAACCAACAGTAAAATCTGATTTCTCTGCAGAAGTCATCTCTGTGGGAAATGCTGCACCACGATCTCTTCCACAGAAAGACACACAAGCTATGCCCACAGTCATTTCCAGCACAGACCTCTTCCACGGAAGCCCTGTATCTCATCCCCTTCTCCTCATAATTCTGCCTGTGGGTGGCTGCTCTGTCCAGTTCGGATTCCAGTTTCTGAATCTTCTCCATGTCACCGGCCCGAAGGGCAGCCAGGCTGGTCAGCTTCTCCACCAGCCCGTGGTTCTCCTTGTTCTGGAGGAAAGAAACATCAGATACTCGGGGATTTATTCAAAATAAAGAAACTGTTCCATTAGCTTCTCGAAACTTCTCATGTAAGTGGGAGGATTTTTTACACTGACCATGCTTATCATCACAATGCCCTGTAAGCATCTTCACCTGGTGAGAACAGGGAGGCAGAGCTGGTCAGGCAAACGCTTTCCTGAGTTGGTAGATCTTTTAGTCCAAACTCTGGAGCTCCAGGACAACCCTAGTTCTGTGAGTTGAACTGGGTCCTCTTCATCTCCCCAAATTCACATGTTGAAGTCCTAGTCCCCAGTAACTCAGAATGTCACTGTATTTGGAGATTTGGTCTTAAAAGACATAACTAATGTAAAACGAGGTCATGGGGTGGACCCTGATCCAGTATGACTGGTGTCCTTATAAGAAGAGATTAGGACAGATGTGAGGCGAGGGGAGACGATGTGAAGACACATCGGGAAGAAGGTCATGTGTAAGCCAAGGAAAGACACCTTGGAAGAGACCAAAGACGCCAACACCTTGATCTTGGACTTTCAGCTTCCTGCGCTGTGAGAAAATAAGTATCTGTTGTTTAAACTGCCCTGCCTGTGCTGGCTTATCATGGCATTCCTAGTACATGAATACCTGGAATGGAGCTCAGGCAGTGTGGGGTCTCCCACAGGCCCTGCTTCCAGTTGGCCAGGGCTGTTTTTCAGGGCTGTTCCATACCAGTGACATAACACACAGGACTGCTGCACAACAACACAGGGAAGGGAAACTATCAAAACCTCAAGTTTCTGGTTTGCACATTCACCCATTCACCAAGGACTCCTATGGTATAGATTAGCACTATGTTTAAAGTATATTGGAGGAGAATTTGATTATTACTTGAGACAGCTGCAGAAGTGAGTTTTATAGATCTGGACACTGCATATTCCTGGACACAGCCTTCCCACACTGACTTGAGTTTGGGGTGTTTTTTCCTATCAGTAAGAATGGAATGGGGAATGTTCCCAAACTAGGCAGGGCTGCAGTCAGAACACATGGACCTTTGGGAAAGTTAAAAAATGGCAACTCCTCTGGGTCAGTGCAGTTCCGAAGCAGCGTGGCTTGGCATGAAGGTAGCATCTTCGTGCAAATTAGAAAAAGATACTCATGCCTCAAGGTAGTATAACTTTACACCAAGACACATGGGCTGGCAAATGAAGTCACACTGGATTTCAGCTCCACCTGCTTTCTTCGGCAGGTGCCCTCGTGCAGTGTTGCAACCTACCAAATCGTGTGTATCAGCCCTTTAGAGTGTACTTCTGCTTCCTAGCTCAGGTAGTCCATATAAACTGTTTGAACGTCCTAACATGGGCATAAATCTTAACAGTGTTGACAAAAAATTAATTAATCAATAGTCAATCTCAAAAAGAAATAAAGTATTTTATTTGAGTCAACCTGATGATTATGACCCAGGAGATAGTTTTTCAGAAAACTGGCAACTGTTCCACCTGTTAGAGGTCAAAACACAGGTGTATAAGCTTTTGAGACAAAAGGCTATACATCAAAGTAAAATACTGATATTTTACACAGTCCAACAAGGCAAGTAGCGAATCACTGTGACCCCTTATAGGATTTGAGCAGAATCTTATCTCTAATGAGCTATCTTGCTGGTAGCTGAAGGAAATTGCTTTCTTTTGTGGGGGGTCAGGGAGGGATGGTAAATAGTCATTTCTGTGTCTTCTAAGGGGACCCAGTTGTTGGTACAGTGCAGATGCACAATATCCATTAAAGGAGATAACATTGTGGCTCAAATGGCAGAGAAAATTTTATGTTCCGTTTTTCTTGTCTTGCCTTAAAATAACTTTATTTCATCAACAGCATAGTTAAGGAACTGGTCTGGAACTAAAATAAATCTGTTAGAAAGAGTAAATATGAAGGATGCATTATGAGCACTTACCTGGTCTTCTAGCTTTTTCTGCAAACGCTGAACTCTGTAAGTGAGCTGAATGTTGAGCACGAACCGTCGGATATTCTGGAATCTGCGTCTGGCCAGCCATGCCCGGGCATATTTCTGAAGGATCACAGCCTTGTGTTCCTTCAGCATCTTTAAAAGAAGATTTTGTGAAATGCAAAATGGGTCTCCACTGTTTTTCTGATCAACTCTTCCTGTGTTGGGAGATGTAACTACCAGAATACTCCTAGAGGGAGAAATACCAATTTCCTATAATCAACCCACACAATTCTATTATCTATTTTTTTTCAGATTTTTAAAAATTGAACTCTAGTTTACTTACAATGTTGTGTTAGTTTGAAGTGTACAGCAAAGTGATTCGGCTATACCTATATATTCTTTTTCAGATTCTTTTTCACTATAGGTTATTACAAGATATAGCTCCCTGTGTATACTCTTTGTATAGTCTTTGTAGTTTATCTATTTTATATATTGTAGTGTATATATGTTAATCCCAAAGTCTTAATTTTTCTATTCCACTCCCACTATCCTCTTGGTAACTAACCCTGTGTTTGTTTTCTATGTCTGTGAGTCTATTTCTGTTCTGTAAATAAGTTCATTTGTATCATTTTAAAAGATTCCACATATAAGTGATGGCATTTGATATTTGTCTCTGATTTACTTCACTTACTATGATAAATTCAAGCCCCATCCATGTCATTGCAAGTGACATTATTTCATACTTTTTTAATGGTTGAATAATAGTGCATTGTATATATGTACCACATCTTGTTTATACATTCATCTATGAATAGACATTTAGGTTGTTTCCAGGTCCTGGCTACTGTAAACAGCATTGCTATGAACATAGGGGTGGGTGGATCTTTTCGAGTTAGAATTTGTTCTAGATATATGCCCAGGAGCAGGATTGCAGGATCATATGGTAACTTTATTTTTAGCTTTTGAAGCAACCTCCATATGTTCTGCATAATGGCTGCACCAATTTACATTCCCACCAAAAATGTAGGAGTGTTCCTTTTTTTCCATAACCTTTCCAGCATTTATTATTTGTAGATTTTTTGATGATGGCCAATCTGACTGGTGTGAGGTGCTATCTCACTGTAGTTCTGATTTGCATTTCTCTAAATAATTAGCGATGCTGAGAATCTTTTCATGTGCCTCTTGGCCATCTGCATGTCTTCTTTGGAGAAATGTCTATTTAGGTCTTATGCCCATTTTTTGACTGGGTTGTGTTTATGATATTTAGTAGTATAAACTATTTGCATATTTTGGAAATTAATCCTTTATTGGTAGCATCACTTTCAGATATTTTCTCCTACCTAGACTTTGGAAACAATAACCAAATCCTAGTTGCAGCAGACACACATGAACAGATATTCATATCCCAGAAAGTCACACCTTTTGATACCTCCTCCTTGCCAGGAATCCTCGGGTGTAGGCCTGGATGGTGATGGTGGCCACACGAATCAGCTGGTACAAGTTGCGGACGAGATACGCTCGACAGTACTTCTGAATGACAATGGCTGCCCATGCTTCTTTTAAGGCAGAGGCGGTAACAGCTTTCCTTGGTTAAAAAGAATGTAGAGTAAACCTCTTACCAATGGGGCACTGACTTCCACCCCAGAGCAACCAGCTTGTGCAATACTTCATAACTGAGGCAAATTCCAAAGTTTTGCAAATTATGCATTAAACATCGAATGGTTTATGCCAACGTCTAGTCAAGAACAGTGTTATTATTTCTCCTTTCCACCCTGATCCGAACATGGATCTGTTCCAGGAACAAGGCACCACGTGGGAACTTTCCCACTCTTCACATTCAGGCCAATCACCCCACCATCACTCACACACCCACAGAGGCTGTGACAACACAACTGTGCTTTGGCATCGCACTTGCTCATTCATCTAGTCATTCATGTTGGAGATCACGCTGGCACCTCCAGATCAGGGGTTGAAAAACTATGGCCTTGGGGCCACAGCTGCACCCTCCCACTTGCTATTATCACATTTTGTTGTAATACTGCCACACTTACTATTTACATATAGCCCATGGCTGATTTCATGCTACAAATGTAGAGTTTAACAGTTGTGAAAGAAACTGCAAGACCCCAAAAGCCCAAATATTTGGCCCTTATAGAAAGTCTGTAAGGTTTAGGACAGCCTGAACTGTAAGTCTGACAGCCTGCAGGTTTAGGACCTCATAAAACAGACTTAGAAATGGTCAAGCGGGATAAGAAGAAAAATAAAATTACTACTAAAAGATCTGTAAGAGAGATCTTACTGGACTATCATTCTGCTTGGGAAGAGCTGACATGTCAGCCAGGCTTGACAGAAAAGTAGAATTTCTGAAGACAGTAAAGGCTGGAAAATGCATTTCAGACTAAGGGATGGGTGAAGACATGGAGGCCTAGCAGTGCCGGAAACATTCTGAAAAAGAGAATTTGTCTGAAATTTCTAGAATATAAGATACATGGAGAAAATTGGTAGTGAGGTGAGAAAAATAGATGGGGACTGTTTGTTATCAAAATATATATTTACTGAACATGTACTAGGAGACAGTCACCGTGCTGGGTCCTAGATATGGATGCAGAGGGAACCAGACAAGTACCACCCCTGTCCTCCCAGAGTGTCCATGCCTATGGCTCCATCCAGGCCACGGGGACCCCAGAGTACCATGTCAAAGGCTGAGTGCCCTTCTCTGGGAAACAGGGGCCACTGCAGGCATGAGGCAGGAGCAGGAGCAGGAGCTCTATGAGACCCTGCTTTAGAAATCAGGAAGGAAAGGGAGCAGGTAGATGGCTGTGCTATGGAGTGAAACACAAATGATGATGAAGGTTTCATGCAGGGCAGGGGTGTGGGAATGAAATAAGCGGGACAGACACAGGAGACAAATGGAGGAAGCATGAGTTTGGAGAAGACAGTAACGCTGGACTTTCCTGCCCTGGGGACTCCTGCTATTAACTGAAACCAGAGGCTTGAGAGGGAGACTGAGGCTGACTGTAAGTGTATATAAGATGGCTGCCTAGGGAAGTGTGGGCCAGAAGGTAGGGGCAGGGTGGTGGATTGGCAAGCCCAGTTTGGGGTGTGCTGAGATGAAGGCTGTGGTGTGTCAGTCATGTGCAGGAGCCCAGATACTGCTGGAGGTCAGGCATAAGGCTCAGGATGAGGGAACCTGAGCTACACAGCCTGTCTTTAAAAACCTGGCTCTTCTATTACAGTCACAGGAAGGGAAGGAGGGAGGCTGGGCAGACAGAGTTGCACGCAATGCTATCCAGGAAGGATGCTCGTCTTGCTTGCCATCCCAGGACGGCCTCTTGGGAGTGCTCACAGAGGGGTGAGATGGCTGTACCCTCCACTCGGGCAGCCCTACCTAGGGGACTCATTGCTTGTGGGCAGAGCCTTGCCAAGTTCTCCTCAGGCATGGTCTGCCCCCATTACCTGCAAGTTAGGCTGGTCAGTGGAGTCCTTACTCAGAAGCTTCACTTAGACCCTGATCACCCTTAGGCGTTTTCAGTTCCCAAGGATCAGCCTCTCTACCTGGTGTCACCAGGAATCCTGGCCTTCTTCAACAACACACTGATTGGGACTTTCTCTCATCAAGGTCTTGGTTGCCAGCTCTGCCGTGTGGGGACAGTATGCAGAGTCAGCACCACCCGCCCCCAAGGACACACCCATCTGCTCTTGAGGCTCACAGCCACCTGTGGACCCACACACACGTCTGCACCTGGGTCCTGGGAGAAAAGAGGTGCCAGCCCCTGGAGGTGACAGGGAAGAAAGCCGTACAGTTGCTCAAGTCTTCTGGCTTCCAACTCAGAGGGTAAAGACTCCACCTGCAATGCAGGAGACCCAGGTTTGATCCCTGGGTCTGGAAGATCTGGAGAAGTGAACAGCTATCCACATTCCAATTGCCTGAAGAATTCCATGGATGGAGGAGCCTGGCAGGCTACAGATCATGGGGTCTCAAAGAGTTGGACATGACTGAGTGGCTAACACGTGCACAATTTTCACTCCTGGTTCCAACACACCTCACGGTTTGCTGACCCCGGAAGTACTGCTGGATGATCAGGGCTGCTCGTCTCTCTCTGAGGAATTTTTTTCTCTGGAGCCAGCCACGGACGTGCTTTTGTATCACAACACAACCCTGCCTCAGTTTATCCAACCGCAGTTTTTCTAAATAAGCCACTTGTCCTGCTCTGAAGAAAATTTTGGTTTTACCAAACTGGTACTGATTAGAATCCTGGAAGAGAAAAATGACATAATCAGAAACAAACTTTCAGATTTCCTACAGTATTTGGAAACAATGTTTAGAGATCCAAACACACCACCAATATTGTTATTTTTGACATCTCTCTTCTTTGACATAAAGAGGGAAACTTCTGATTGTGACCTGGAAGTTTATGTTTTGCCTTTTTTGTTTAAAGACTCTTTGGGAGAAGAAGTGGACAGGAGGTTGAGGGGTGTGCCTGCGGGGTGAGGAGGGATGTTTGCATCGTGGGTGATTCTTGGCTGGCCCGCTGGGGAGCTCCAGCCTCTCGTAGATGGTTTTCTCAGAAGAGCAGAGGCGCCTGGAAAGGCTTGATTTCTGCCTTATTTGGCATCTTTTCACTGCCCATCTCCTGGCCATCAGAGCTACTTCCCCTACCTCTTTTCTGTCAAAACTCATGGCTTCAGCAACCTTCTGAATCCACACCGAGAGCCACGGCCTGGCTTAGTGACTGTCTAGCCAACATAAGTCAGGCCCACAGAAGCTGCTGGGTTGCGGGAGAACACAGCAGGACAGGAGGACCCGGTGGGGCCGGGGAGGGGCCCTGAAGGCGAGTCCTGCTACCTCTGATCTCCTTAGCACACAGACGCTTGGGCACATCTTCTTTCTTCCCAGGCATTCATGACAGTTATGGCCCCGAGACACAGGCAAAGATGAGGCAAGTGCTTGGGAGCCCATGATTCCAGGAGGGAGGACTGACCTGGATGAGCCGGTGCAAGACCACTTTGCACACCTCCTTTTTATCGCTAAACAAACGCTCCTGCTTGGTCATGAGGACCCCATAGCGGCTGTAGAACTCAATGTATGTCCACCTGGAAAATCAAGGCACACCCAAGGAGGCGGGCTGGAGGAAAGCGCGTGCTGTCTGCTGACCCCACGGGCTTACCTGCCACTGCTCTGGGGACACGGCCCTGACCGTAGACCCAGAGCCGCGGGGACCCCACCCAAGCCTCACCTGAGCACACTTGTGCTCCTTGGATGACGTTTGTAAATGTTCCACTTCAGCAACTGTCTGCCCCTCCCCCGCCAGCTCCCTGTCCCAGGAGCCCTGGACAGGCAGCAGGTGACCCTCACTAGGACAGATGGGTGGGGGGTGGGGATGGTGGCCTCTGTCTACAACGCTGCCCGTCTATCACCCTCTCTGGGCTTCCCAGAGCACAGAGGGCTAGCTTATGGACAGATCTGACACAACACAAGGCAGTTCCTCCCTTGGTTCTCAACACAGACCTGAAGTTGGGCACTTTTCCCCCCAAGTGAGGAACTGACAACATACCTAGAAGGGTAGCTCTGGGCACTAATGCGAATCGTTTCTAAGACGCCACAGGCTCGCAGCTGCTGAACAATTCTTTTGGAGTCAAACCTTAAGGATGATTTGATCATGTATTAAATCATCATAGTTGATAAACAGGCCCATAAACAGTGTAGCAGACCTGCCCCAACTACGAGTTCCTGGGGAACAGGATCTGCCTGTATGATCCCCAAGCCCAGCAGACACTCGATAAATACGTGCTGGATGTCAAGTGAGGGCAGCACCTCTGTGAAGCAGGTCAGAAGCCACACTCAGGACACAGGGAAAGGACCAGTTGGTTGGTTTTTTATCTTTGAGCTTCAAATCAGCTTTCTAAAGACTATCAAGTGTGAATTAATAGTTGAAGAATGTATGACATTTGAGAAATAGTTCCAATTAAAAGTAAACTATTGAAATTTAGGTTATTAAAATAATAAATATGAAGAGGAATATATATACTTGCATAAATATATAACTTCTTTAATTTACCATTCTTAATTATGATGGTATACCATCACTTGGGCTAATATGAATGTATTCGGTAGGTCTATATCCAAACTGTTGTTCTGTACATACTGTAATTTTGAACCACAACATTTTTCAAATATTTTATGTCTTGATAAAAAACCTTTAAATTATTCTAAGAAAACAATGAATAAATAACAAACATTTAGGAGAAATGGATCATGAAAATCTGCTTCAGTTTTTAGATTCAAATGAATAACCATTTAAAAGTTTTTGGTAGATACACAGTAATTTGATTCTAGTAATTTGACTTTCAAAATATTTACCTCAAACTAACTTTTTAACATCTGTTTTATTCTTTATAGTATGATTATCTAGAGAGCTCCAAAAAACCATATGATAATATCAACAGATGCAGAAAAGGCTTTCAACAAAATTCAACATTCATTTATTATAAAAACTCTCCAGAAAGTGGTATAGAGGGAACCTACTTCCACATAATAAAAGCTCTGTATGATAAACCCACAGTAAACATTATTCTCAGTGGGGAAGAACTGAAAGCATCTCCTCTGGGAGCAGCTGATTCTGACCAAGATGGCATGGAGCAGCTTTGGGGGGAAATGACAACCAGAGTGAGAGAAACATCCAAGTTCACCCATCCTAGCTGCTATGTTCCCTGTACAAGACCCTCCACAGGTGGCCCTCTGGCTTAGGTCTGACCCTCTGAGGACCCCAGAACACAGGACAGTGCAGCCCCTAAGGTGCCTCTCAGCTCGAGTCACCTAAGAGACCCTCTGCAACTTCTACTTGTGGGTTCGGGTCTTCCTCTTGGGGCCCCAGAGAACAAACCTAAGACCTCGTGCCAGGT
Organism: Antilocapra americana; assembly: GCA_007570785.1. Lineage (NCBI taxonomy): Eukaryota > Metazoa > Chordata > Mammalia > Artiodactyla > Antilocapridae > Antilocapra > Antilocapra americana. Next base: position 5,817,466 of record ML664175.1, read on the forward strand.
TTGAAGGCAGAACTTTAGACCTCTCTACAGCCTTTCTCCTGTAAACAAATACAAATTCTTACCATCATGGAAAATGTTCTGGCTTTCGCAGTTGCATAAGCTCTAGCTGTAGAATAATTCTTTCAGATCTAGGCCCTTTGCTTAATCCCAGAGATGAGCCGGCTTAGCCAGAGGGGTTGAACTAATACTAGATGTAGAGGGCAGACTTGTTTTGAATCATTTAAAAACCCGGAAATAGTAAAGTTCTAGACAATTATAAGCAAATTCTCCAGCATCATGACAGAGACAGCTTTCTCAGTGTTTTTCCCCACCTCTGTTGCAGAACACTTACTCAAAGGGCAGTTTCTCATCATTTGGCTTAATGCATCGGACATAGTGGGGAGTGGTGGCGTTGAGAGTCTCCATGAGCAAGTACAGAGAGCTGCGGAACTAGGAAACAAGGTCAGGCAACAAACATTTCACTGAATATAATGCTTAGATGAAGGCTAAAAGAAAAAAAAGGGCCTCTACTGTATAGCACAGGGAACTCTGCTCAATGTTGTATGGCAGTCTGGATGGGAGGGGAGTTTGGGGGAGAATGGATACATGTATATGTATGGCTGGGTCCCTTTGCTGTTCATCTCAAACTATCACAACGCTGTTAATCAGCTATACTCCAGTATAAAGTAGAAAGTTAAAAGGAGGTTCAACCTTGATAAGTTACTCAAGAAGAGGAAAAATGAAATTCATGCATAAACATCTACTATGAAAGGTAGATGTCATCTACTATGACTGAGTTTATCTCAGTACATCCTGCTTTTATGGACAGAGCAGTTCTCGGTCCAATACTCCTCAACAGCCAAGGGCTTAGTGAGTCAGGTTATTGTACAAACATACGGTTTACTCAGGCGCATGCAGCCTTAGAGGTGGAGGCACCATGACAATGAACTACCACTATCCTTTGCATTCATATTAGATTTGAAGAAGCCCAGTGCCAGTGCCTGTGTCCGTGGCTTCCTAGGTAATGCAATGGTAAAGAATCTGCCTGCCAGTGCACAAGACATAAGACCCATGTGTTCGATCCCTGGGTCCGGAAGATCCCCAGGAGAGTGTGGCAACCCACACCAGTATTCTTGCCTAGAGAATCTCATGGAGAGAGTAGCCTAGCAGGCTATATAGTCCAAAGAGTCAAAAAGAATCAGGTATGACCGAGCACAGCACAGTGTCCAGGCCCAGAATGGTCCCACCCAGCCCTGATCCCTGCCCTCAGCCTGGCTGGGCCCTCAGCTACCCTCTGGGTACCTTGCTTCCCACAGTGCTCCGGAAATGTTTGTTGTTTGGCTTGATGACTGGCTTTGCAGATTTGACTGTGATTGCTGAACCAAAAGGGGAAGAAGGAACCGAATTTTCTTGAAAAAAGTTGGCACACAGATGAAACTAGGAAGAACAGAGAGGGTTTTAATGTCAAACGTGTTTGCCCACAGTCCTCAGCTGGTATAATTGAGGAAAAGGTCAATTTAATCCCAACCCATCTAAACCAGCGGTGGGTAAAGTAATGATCCTGGCCAAATCTCAGTTCCACTAGGGAGTCGCCCTCACTGGGAATGACTGATGGTTTCTTTCCCAGGAATGAGAGCAGGAAGGAAACCATGTGAATGTCTGTATGTGGGTATCACTCCAAGAGTCAGAAAATGAGATAATCTTCCTCCTTCTGTGCCTTGGCTCATGTTGCTTCTGCACTCAGAATCTCTTCCCTCCTAAACTCACATTCTCAGCGCTGCAGATTAGACTGTTGTGCAGTTGCTAAGTTGTGCTGGACTCTTTGTGACTGCATGGACTGTAGCCTGCCAAGTTCTTCTGTCTTCCACCGTCTCTTAGAGTTTGCTCAAATTCATGTCCAATGAGTTGGTGATGCTATCTAAACTCTACCTATTATTTAAAGTTCTATTATAATATTTTCTAGCCCCACTCCCTTCAGAATACCTCTCCTGGTGTCCCAGCATGAATTAATTCCATGTTCCTCTGAGTTATCTTAACCTTTAATCTGTACCTTTTTTTAAGACACTACTTTCTATCCAGCATCACTTGTTCCTTTAAATGCCTTATCTCTTAGAGAAGACCTTATGTTTTCTTCTTTTAAATCAGACATTGAGAATCTCCTTTGGGGGAGAATTCTTGCCTGATGTACAAGAACAAGTGAACGTGGAACAAGTGAACCTGGAATTCCTAGGCCTCTGATAGCTTGTGGGTTTGGTGGAGACCCATCTGTGCTTCACGGCAATCTGAATTCCTCTTGCATGCTGGACCCCAGGCTGGCATGGGGTGAGTAAACAATCAGTGAATTATGTCAACTAATTTGGTACACAAAATACAGCCTATTTCTACACTGAATTCTCTGTCATAAATCAATTTTCATAACTGACGTTTCCATGGCCTGTGATTCATTTATGACCATTAGGGGAAGTGCTCAGGCTTATTTGGGAAATTGTCAAAATACTTGAGCATTAACAAAAGACAAGGGACCTTCAAAAACAAGGAAAATAAGTATGATAATAATATCTTTACAAAAAATGAAAGACTGTGTATGAAACATCCTTACTCTCAAACTTTAAGACTCTGAGTTCTTAAAATTCTTGAGATAAATATTTAAGGAGGAAAAGAAAAAGCCAGAAGTCACTTTTACAGCGACACTTCAACACATAGTACCATGGATTCAAGGAGCTCACGTTCACAGAACAGCACTCTGCCTTGCTTCTGTTTTCTTGAGCACTTACTTAGCACTATCTACCATGAATTGCTCTAATCTTGGAGGTATGTTGCTCCCTGTAGGATGTGAGCTCCTTGAGGGCAGGAACCCTATCCGCCTTGTTTACTGCTGTTTCCCCAGAGTCTAAGACAGTGCTTGGTGTATGGTAGGAGCAGTGTAAATATTTGTGAGTGAAGGTATAAAGTGTGAATCATGACTTTTTAAATGATCACCTTTGCTGTCCTTCCTCTCTATCATCGGCACACTTGATTTTTTACTTTGCACATAGTGAAAATTTGAATGCTTTCAGAAGCTAGAAACATATTTTAGTGTCAATTTTTTAAATGGTCATTTTTTTTTGTTTGTATATGAAACCACCTTGAATGGCATCTAGATTTCTAATGAAGAAGAATGATACAATTGGGAATAGGTATCTTGGACTGGTACTGGATCTTCTGAAGCATCTGGCCAGCTTGGTATCCTGTGAAAGTTTTTTGTTTTCTGGATAGACATTATTATACAGTATTGTCTTCAAAATTAGATTGTCTGTACTATATTGAAAGCATTTTATGTTTTCTAATTCAAAATTAGTATTTTCTTATAGATACTGTGCAATAAAGCTGAAGGAGGAGGTATGGTTTCTGCAAATACTTTAAGAGTACGTAAAATTTTAGATTTATAAAATTAATATATTGTACTGGCACAAAATAGTTTTAAATTATATTTTAAAAAGCTCTCTAAAAATAAAAATAAAACAAAAGAAACTACTCACCACTATATTAATGAGGATGACTTTGTATTAGAAGCTACAATTTGTTGCTACAAGACAGATAACATGCACATGTTTTTTTCTCTTGATACACATTTAGGTCCATGTCAAGTACACAATGAATAACATTAACTACCCTTTAGGACTTTACAAACCTTGCTTGCTCTCAGGATTTCAACCAGCATGTCATAGACGGTGTCTCTGTTCTTCTCAAGGAAACCTTCACATTTATACTCTACCTATGCAAACAAAGGAGTTATTTCCAAAGAGGCAAAAGCTGACAGCATCTAAGTACCACAAGTGTTTTTTTTTTGTAAGAAAGATTAATGAAGGGACTATAAAAGCAATGTTTTTAAAAGAGATTCAGTTTCTATTTGTCTCAGCAGCCTTATTATATTTTAGAAAGCTGAGGCTATGTCATCTGATGGAAAGCACCATGTTCTCCCACTACCTGGACTTCTCAGTGGCCACTCTACACTCACCTGCACTCACCTGTTAGTTCCCACTGGCCACAGGTGACTGACTGTTCCCTGTTATATGTGCAATTAACATAAGAAGAACTCACTTAGGGTTCCCTTTGCCTTTGAAGTCACCAGGAGGAGGAGAAAAGCTCAGTGGTATCCTCTGAGTTCAAACAGAAATGTCTTCCTGAATCAGTATTAATGTGGTGGAAAGAAAAGAAAAACTGATCAGCTGACCACACAGCTTTCCAAGGCACAAAACCCTTAGAGTCAGATTCACAGTAGGCTAGAGTTTGGTTTAGAAAAACCTTCCAAAAAGCCCTTTCTGATCCATAAGGCTTCTTGAATCCCTAACAACAACATAGCCAGAGTGACTCCTTAAATATTCAAATCTCTAGTTAGTGACAAAGCTACAGTCATCAAAACCGTATGGCACTGGCATAAAGACAGACACATAAATCCATATAACAGAGCAGAGAGCCCAGAAATGAACCCACACTTTTATGGGTAATTAATCCACGACAAAGGAGGCAAGAGCATGTGGTGGGGAAAAGACAACCTCTTCAATAAGTGATGTTGGGGAAACTGGATAGAAAAAGAATGGATGTAAGAACTCAATGTAAAAGAATCAAACTGGACTACTTCCACACCATGCACAAAAATAAATTCAAAATGGATTAAAATTTAAATGTAAGGCCTGAAATTATAAAATTTGTAAAAGAGAACACAAGTAGTATGCTCTTTGACATTGGTCTTAGTTATACTTTGGGGGATATGTTTCCTCAGGCTAGGGAAACAAAAGCAAAAATAAATGGGGCTACACCAAACTAAGAAGTTTTTACACAGCAAAGGAAACTATTAACAAAACAAAAATGCCACCTACTGAATGGAGAAGTTATTTGCAAATGATTTATCTGATAAGGGATTAACAACCAAAATATAAGAACTTTTACAACTCAACTACTAAAAAAGAATCCTATTTAAAAAATGGACAGAGAATCTGAATAGATGTTTTTCCAAAGAAAACAAACAGAGGGTCACCAGGCACATGAAAAGATACTCAGCACTACTAATCTCTGGGGAAATGCAAACCAAAGCCACAGTGAGATAAACCTCATACCTGTTAGAATAGCTATCATCGAAAAGACCACAAATAACAAGTTGTTGGTAAGGATGTGGGGAAAAGAGAACACTCATGTACTGTCAGTGGGAATGCGGACTGGTGCAGCCACTATGGAAAACAGTATGGAGTTTCCTCAAAAAATTAAAAATAGAACTACCGTTTGATCCAGCAATTCCACTCCTGGGTATACATATACCTCAAGAAAACCAAAACACTAATTCAAAAAGATATTTGTACCCCTGTTGTTCATTGCAGCACTATTTACAATAGCCAAATCTCTGGATTGTGTATTTTTAAATGTGATATTCTTCATAAATAAGTTTTTTGTTTTTAAATTGTGAGCAAACAGGCTTGTGGGGTGCTGGAATGTGAAGGCAGAGAGGGTGTTCAGGGACCCCATGCTTTGTCCCATGGGTAAGAAAGTATCCTTACTGGTGCACCGTTGGAGTTAAGAACCAGGAATGCTGGCTGTCTGTAAACACACCGTTGTGAATAAAGCACGAGGACTGCTGTGCAAGTTCTTCCAGGCTGGTGTGTGAGCCACTAGATAAACAAAGCTGTAACAAATAGAGAGCTTTCCCAGGAGACTGTCTGCAGGGACAGTGTCACAGGCAGCTAAGTGTCTCTGTCGGGGCTCTGAGGACCACGGCAAAGTGTGCTGACTTACTGCATCTAAGCACAGTTGCCTTGCTCTCAAGACAATTTTATTTTCCTGGCTGATTAAACTGAGAACCTAAGCTAACCCTATGGCATGTGTGGTTTCTTCCCTCCAATCTACAGTCCACACAAAATGCAGCATTGTTAGTTCTCTTAAGCGGATATTCTTAGAAGTACCAGGTGACAAGAATTAAATGTACAGAAACCACGTACTATAGACAGGGTCTCTTGAAATAAATTCCATATATGTGCTTTATAGGAAGTCTGATACTTTTTTTTTTCCACTTGGGATCACAACTGTGAAATTATAAAGGACAAATAGAAAATATAACTTGATATATCATCACTCATTTCACGTGCATCTCTCTTCAGGAGCCTATGTGAAAAACTTGCAAGCAATCACTAAAAGGCGATCATGTTTAGCAGTGCTCCTCTCGCCCACACAGGTTATTAGAGCTGAGCAGCTGGCTGTCCCCTCCGCTGCCCCTGTGGGCACTCAGGCACAACCAGCAGACTGACCCACAGCATTAGCGGCTAGGACACGCAAGCACAGGCTGTCCCCACGATCCCAAGGTGTCGGCAAGGCCATAGGAGTAACACTCAACTGGGTAATAAAGCAGAGAGCAGGAGTTTTCTTAAGGAAGAAAAGTAAGATGAAAAAGCATGAGTAGGGCAGTTGGTTATGGTGAATTGTCTTCTTATCCTTCCATTTTCTAAGCTTTCTATACTTTGATTTTTTAAAATAATTTTTGAAATTAAAGTAACATTCTTCCATAAGAAACTGGAGACATACAGAGAAAACAAATATCACCTAGAAAACCCATCATCTTGAGTCAAAGTAATAAATTATGACAATAAAAAAGCAAAGGGTCAAAAAAAGACATAGCTTTCAATGTAGGAAACAACTACTCTGTCTTTTTTTAAAACTTAATTTATTTTGGCTGCACTAGGTCTTAGCTGTGGCACACAAACTCCGATTTGTGGCATGTAAGATCTAGTTCCTTGACCAGGGACTGAACCCAGGCCCCTGCACTGGGAGCATGGCGTTTCAGCCACTGGACCACCAGGGAGGTCCCTATATGGTCTTGGTTATAACAATTTCATAGAGAAAATGAACTGATTAATGGTTAATGAACTTAGAATAAGCCCCAAACCAGAAATGAGGTCCACTGGCAATACGTTTATCTTTAAAAAATATAATCAAAACTCATGTATTTTGTGATAAAGCCAAATTGAGGACACACACACACTTGCACACACACAAGTATTCTTCATCACAGCTACATGCCAAGTGTGACAGTTCTGACCAGAAAAGCCCCTGGCCTGCTTGCTCCTCCCGGGGGACAGCTGGACAGCCGGACAGCCGCAGGCAGACAGCTCTGCTCCAGACCCTCACTGTACCTTGTCTGCAAAGTGCTGGATGATAAAGGAGGTGTTTGACATTCTGGGTTTTTCAAACAAAGAGTTTTTGTTGACAAAATTATTATACAGCTTTTGAAGCCAGTTTTCATCAGTCCCATGTGGTAACTGGAAGAGAAAAGCAAACCAAATAGCAAGTAAGACAACTAGAGACAAAAGATTAACCAAGGGGAGGAAAAGTGCTAATTCTAAGAAACCAAGACGAGCTGCACCTCCAAGTGGACTGCTCGACATGGGAGGCTCCTTTTCAACAGCAACAGAGGCATGAGTCTCTCTTTGATCTTATTCTTTAGAGTGATATTTCAATAGACATATCAATGCTCTTTTAGAAGAACAAGATGTTATCAATGAAAAGGAAACAGTGATATAATGATGAAGGATTTTATTTCTGCAAAATGGCAGTATTTTAATATTTTTTTCCCAAAGTAGTCCAAAGATTCTGGAAAAGGCAATGGCACCCCACTCCAGTACTCCTGCCTGGAAAATCCCATGGATGAAGGAGCCCGTAGGCTGCAGTCCATGGGGTTGCTAAGAGTCAGGCACAACTGAGCGACTTCACTCTCACTTTTCACTTTCAAGCACTGGAGAAGGAAATGGCAACCCACTCCAGTGTTCTTGCCTAGAGAATCCTAGGGATGGCAGAGCCTGGTGGGCTGCCGTCTGTGGGGTCGCAGAGTTGGACATGATTGAAGTGACTTACCAGCAGCAGCAGTAGTCCAAAGATTCAGGAAAAAGTAGCACAAATTCCATTAGGTGAAAACAATTTTCATTCTTGGCTGAATGGAGAAAGGTTGGCACAAATGTAGTCTTCTCCATCTCCTGCCTCAGGAAGAGTTTTTCTTTTGTTTTACTGCCTAGTTAATAACTCCCTTCTTGAGCTAAGGTCTTAACTAAGGTCTTACACTAAGCTAGGAGCAGAACTTATTCTTGATATTGGTGATTTTGAAGCTATCACTAGCTATGTTCAGCCTGAACTCTGATACTAATAACTCTGAATCGAATATTCCACAGTGTCCAAATGACACCTGCAAACTTCTTTGTGACACTGGTCACCTAGGAACTCTCTCTGTAGTGTTAGTCACTCAGTTGAATCCGACTCTTTGAGATGTTATGGACTGTCGCCCACCAGGCTCCTATGTCCATGGGATTCTCCAGGCAAGAATACTGGAGTGGGCAGCCATTTTCTCCTCCAGGGGATCTTCCCAACCCAGGGATGTAACACAGGTCTCCTCTGTTGCAGGCAGATTCTTTAACATCTGAGCCACTAGGGAAGCTCTGCAGATTTGGTACAAATATTCCTAGAGCCCACATTGGCCTCTGCACCCTGCCCCCAGTAGATCATCCCAGAACGTTTGGCCTTGGTGCCTGCCTTTTAATCTTACATCACTGCAGGGACTAAAACATAGGTGGCATTACAAAGGATGGTTTGTGAGAAGAACCACGGAATTGAGAATTATAGGGAGAAAATACCAGTACGTCTTCAACATTATAATCATGGAAGGGGGTGATAAATCTTTGGAAAAAAAATAAGATGTGTGTGTTTAAACATTAAAATATCAATTTCAAACCAAGAAAGACCAAATACTATCCGAGGGATTATTTTTCCCTATGGCCCCATGAAGGACACTGCTAGGCTGCCTCACTATAAAGTTGTTCCTCCCAGAGGGTAATAACAATAGGAAAATTCCTAGAGACTCTTTTCTCAATTGTATGATGTTGATTTTTCAGCTGCACCTCCCAGTGGGTGACTCATGGAATCAGGAAGTAAGAGAAAACTCAATTCCTGTTAGTCATTAACAACTGGAGTGTGGTCACTTGCTGTTGCCATGTCTACTCTATATACACACCGAGACAGCTTCAAAGGGCTCCTCCCTGCTAGACATGACCTAAGAGGTCATGTGTGTTACCCAAGGGTGGGCTATACATGCTGAGGGTGGGAGGTTCACCCCGCCTCCTGGGTTCCTGCTATGGACTGCTGTTCCAGAATTAACAGCCAATCAACTGGTAACAGGTCAGGAATTTACATGTAGATTTTGAAAAATTCTACTTGGAAATAGGCTCATCTATTATTGCTCTGAAGTTAAAGAAAATTATTTTTAAAAGTTACCAAGCATTCTTCATCCAGTAACTCCAAAATGCCCATTTTTGCTTCAATGAGGTCAATGACTGGTTGGTTGTCATAGAAATCTATCAGAGTCCAAGGAATGTCTTCCTTCATATACTCTTCTTGTTCTAGTTTAAAGACATGCTGGAAATCCAGAAGTTAATACATAAAGTAAAAGAGAGCATTAGAGTGTGCTTCTGAAGAACAGGACATAAACATTTGGAAAATGTAGGCACATGACTTGATTTGTAATATTTATGGAAGCCTCCGAGGTACATGTCATTCCCCTTACCCACAAGCAATGCTGCTGAGGTCCTAACATGGGTCTGGCTGTCATCTTCCTACCCAGGCTGAGTGGGTCCCCACATCCTGGTGTGTAAACTCTGGGTCAGCCTGCCACCTTTGGCACTCAAGGTGGTCCTGGAGCCTCTTCCTGCTCAGCCATTGCTGCTGCCAAACATGGACCCAGCCTTTGACTAGGTTAGAGCCAGTCTACCCGAGAGGGCTGGCTGTGAGGCCAGTGTGAGAGGCTAACAGCTTGAAGAGCTTTGTTCATTGCTTGTTTGAGCCACAGCGGCATAGGGAAGGCTTCCCAGACGGCTGGCGCAGGCTCGACCCGGCTGCATGCGGCAGAGGAGGGAGGGGCTGCGAGGAGAAAGGCTCCCATGGGAGAATCCCAGTGGGAACTGCATGAAGCCCAACAGGTGGCTGGGAACCGAACAGTGTAATGGCTGGAGTGATGGATGGGGCTGCCGAGGACGGCAGAGGGGAAATCATGCCAGGCCAGATTCTTGGTGAACCCCCAGAGACTCTCAGTCCTGTGGCCTTTTCCTGGGGGCAGTGAGGACCCATGGAGTTCATGATGAGACTCAGGTTCTGGAAAGGTAACTCGGTTCGGGGTGGCAATGGCTTTGAAGAGGTCAGAACTGGAGGGGAGAGCCCAGTCAGAACTCAGTGGAGGGTTCTGCAGAGGCTGGACACTGTGCAAGTCAGGGGAGTGAGAGCAAAGAGGCTGGGTGAACGCAAGGCTCAGGACACCGGGCCAGGGGTGGTGCTTTAACCACAGAAGGGAGCGCAGAGGCCAGGAGAGGAAGGTGGCAGGCTCACTTTGTCACGGCTTAGCTCTCAGAGGCTACTCAGATGCAGGGGTCCAGCAGAGGCCAGATTTATGGAACAGGAGCCAGGAGAGGACTCACTAGGGCTTACTTGTATTTTAAATCATTACCCCTCCCAAGAGGATCTGCACATTGATAGATGACTCTAACAACATCAAAGGGGGGAAAATAAGGAGGATGAAGTGGAAGAGGAGGAAAGGCAGAATAAAAAAAGAAAAGAATAGAATTTCAGCCTGTGATGCGCTATTTTCAGAGTGTCTCGCATATGCATCATTCTAAGGTTGCGGTGAATGTGTGTGTTGGGAAGCAAGATGGCCCTGGAGTCTGGAGAGGGGCAGGATCCACATGCACTGTTTGACTTCAGGTGAGTTATGCTACACATCCATTTGGAATAAATTTTAGTTTCAGTTTTAAATGCTAAACTTCCAAGGAATCCATGAGAATGATAACAGAATACAAATGTGGGGTGAAATTTAATGCTTATACATGATTAACTCTGGAGCAAGGAATAAGAAAGCAAAGAAGCATTTACTGAATATGATTCAATATTAAGTGTTTTCCTCACAAGAATACTAGGAAAATACAACTGACCCATTTTCAAAATGAGAAAGCTGAGGCTCAGCGAACCCAAGGCCCCAGGGGAAGGAGGTGGTAGATCTGAGACTCAGATCCACTTCAGTTTGAGCAAAAGCTCATGCTCTCTGTGATGTCACACTATCTTTTCCTCATGAGTTGTGTGGGAGAAGCTGAATTTCAAAAGACAAGTAGGAGTTCTCCAGGTAAAGAGGAAAGGATGGGAAAGGACAGGGGCAGGTCGGTTGTGGTAGAGAGCAGGTGAAGATACCATGGCTCACAAGCACTGGCGCCTGCAGTAAACTAAGTGACCTGGTCTGGCTGGAAGGGATCCGTCTCCAAGAACGGCAGGTGATGAACTGAAACAAACGTTGGCAGGTGCCTCCACAAAAATGAAACAGGATGGGAAGGCGCAGTTTCAAGAAACAGCCACAAGATGGTGGAGTGGTGCAGCCTGTGACTATTAGTGCTGGTGAGATTTGAAGAGGCAAAGAGGCAAACTCAGCCTCTCTCCCGGCTCAGACAGACAGACAGAAATAGCTGAGAGCTAGTTTCAAGAAGGCAGAAAAGTCACCTACCAGGTTAAACTGCTGTTGCAGCTTCTCGTTAGCATAATTGATGCAAAACTGTTCAAAGCTGTTCACATCAAAGGTTTCAAAACTGAAATACAGTTTAAACTAGTTAAGACATCACCTGAAGGACATACACATTTGTTTATAGGTTAGTATTTTTCACAACTTGAACAGTGTAACTGTTTTCTATTTTTTCTGTGAGTTTTAAACATGCCTCGATTCTTGTTTTAACTATTCCTAGCAGTCTGCTTACAAGTCACATTTTTCCAGGCTGCCCCCAGGAAGGAATCTGGTGCGTACAAAACACCTACTTGAGGCAGGCACTAAAATAGGCACGTGCACAGTACGGCATATCACATAATCTGCACAACAACACTGACATCAGCCTTAGTATCCTCAGTTCGTGGGTGAGGGAATAAGACCGAGAAGTTCAAAGATTTGTCTGGGGTCACACAGTCACTGGCAGACTTCGCTGTGAGTCCACCTGACCGGAACACTTCTGCTCCCAGTGGAAAAAGCAATGTTGTCTCCTGTGCCCCCATTCTTGGCTGAAGGCAGAGGCAGCACAGTTTTGCCTCCCCAGGGGGCGCTTTCATAGTCCTCAGAGGAAAAGAGCAAGGTCACAGCCCAGCAGACCCCTTCAGGCCCAAGGAAAACATGGCTGCACCTCCGTCTTCAGACTTTCAATGGCTGCCTCTGGAGTTGCAGACCCAGGAGCTGAGAAGGCTGGGAGACGACAGCACGGAGAGGGGCTGGAACTGTGTGGGACCCGTGATAACCAGGTCTGCCCTGCAGGATGGCTGCTGCTCAGCTTGAGCCAGCTGAGGCCATAATCAGGTCAGGATGTCTGGTCACCTGACTCTCAAAAGAATCCAGAAACCTGGACTTTTAGGTGAATTACCCCACTCTGTAAAACACGATGTGGGCTGAACAGAACTGGGGCACCCGATCCACCACCTGGGCAGAGAAGCACTCCTGCCAGGAGGAATCCAAGCACTTTAGGTGTTGGTGCTGATGCCCATCACCACGTTTAACCCTAACGCCACCCTGGGTGAAGGGTGCCTGACTCCACTGTTACACACGATGGTCAGAAGAGATGGTGACCATCCCAGAGCAGTGCTAGACACGCAATCTGACCCCAGGTCGTGGTGACTCTGAAGCCTTAGCTCTTAATCGCTTTAATCCTGAGAGGTTCCTGCCAGCCCCAACCACGGGTCCCCTGGGAGTCTCATGTGACTGAGCCAAATGTGTAGAATTTCTGGGGAGGTTAAGGTCCCAGACTGTCCATGGAGCAAGAGTAGTACCCAGAGTCCTGCAGCCCCATTCCACTAGCGCCCCGGGTGATCGAGAGGCTCGGCTGGCTGGACACTGCAGACAGGCCACAGCTGGGCCTGGAGGGGAGGCAGAAGGGCCTCATTGTGCCCTGCAGTCCATAGCTGGGGCCAAAGGCAGGACTTCCTAGGGCAGAGGCGGGATGTCAAACATCAATGACATTCCTTTTCCTGTTCACATCGGAACAATCCTTATGGTTTGTAAAGATGCATTCACAATTTCTTCCATTTGACCTTGGTAATATCCCTGAGAGAGGCCCCATCTTACAGGCACAGAAACTGAGGTTCAGTGACGCCCTCCAGGCCACACAATGGGTGTGGCGCAGTGCTTACTCCCTGAGGTCTGACTCCTGGCCCCAAGCCCTTCCAGCTCGGCGTCCAGAGAACATAAACATCTGGCTGGCTAGGGAACCACAGGCCTCCACGATGTCCCGAATTAAAGTCTCAAGGCTCACAGCTTGGGCTTTAATTGTCTTCATGGAGGGTAACTTGCCCTTTCAGGCTGCCTTCTTCCCAGCTCACCCTGAGTCAGCTCTTGCAGCAGCTGCAGGTGTGCAGGGATGAGGGCTAATCCAGCCATGAACATATTGGAGAAAGGCATGCAAGGATTCACTCCAGACAGTAACACTCTTACTTAAAGAGGAGAGCTTACTTTTTTGGAGGGGTGCAATGAATTCATGGGTGACAAGTGAGCATGTTACTTTTTAGATTTTTAAAGAGGGGTTTAATTTTAAAATTTAAATTTAAAATAGACTCTAACAAGTTCTTAAAAATTTACAGTTCCTCCTGCCCGAGGTTTGCCCACTTAGCCAAAAATTCAAATTCCTTACTACCGTGGTCTATCAGCTTTGTGGATGCCTGATGCCTGCCTGATGTTCTCCTGACTCCTTATTCTCAGCTGTCCCCTCTCTTCCTGGTGCCTGGTTAACCCGTGGCACATCCATCCACTTATTCCTTTCCCAGGAACCATCCCAATCTCTGATGGCCTCTTCCTTCACTAAAATTTAAGTCCCAACAGGGCAGGGGCCAGATGTCTGTTCTGTTCACCCGTCACACCTGACACAGTTCCTGGCACATGAATATGTGTTCTTGAGTGAGATAACATATTCTTAAATATAAAGGGCTATTTATTTAAAAAAACACAGAAAAGGACAGAGAAAAATCTATCACTTATTTCCATCACAATGAGAGACTATTATTAAGCAGGACTGCTGCTGCTGCTGCTAAGTCGCTTCAGCCGTGTCCGACTCTGTGCAGTCCCATAGATGTAAGCCCACCAGGCTCCGCTGTCCCTGGGGATTCTCCAGGCAAGAACACTTGAGTGGGTTGCCTTTGCCTTCTCCAATGCATGAAAGTGAAAAGTGAAAGGGAAGTCGCTCAGTCGTGTCCGATTCTTTGTGACCTCATGGACTGCAGCCTACCAGGCTCCTCCGTCCATGGGATTTTCCAGGTAAGAGTACTGAAGTGGGTTGCCATTGCCTTTTCCGATTAAGCAGGACTATTTCCATTTAAAAGTCTACTTAGATGATAACTGGCTGCTCAAATCCTTATTTTTAAGGTAAATAATTTACTAGACTATCCCAGCAATGTAAGAATTTTATAACTGTTGACAGATACTATTACTTGGGAGTCACATGTATTCACTTAGAACCCAGATGGCAACACACTCCAGTATTCTTGCCTGGAAAACCCCATGGCCAGAGGAGCCTGGCGGGCTACAGTCCATGGGGTCACGAGAGTCGGACATGACTTAGCAACTAAACCACCAAACCACCACCGTGTTAAACAGGTAATACCCCTGAGTCTCGTATGAAACAGTTTCATATGAAATAACTATGGGAAAAGCTATTTCTCTATATTTGGGTAGAAGCTCTGCCTGCCCTCCCCCCGACCCCACACAGCAGGTAGCAGCGGACCAGCAGAGCCAGCTCACCCCTCCATATGGGAAGGGGGGAGGGTGAGTTGCTTTTTCCAGGGTGTGGGGGGCTACTCCACAATCCAGGTGGAATACTCCGTGATGCCTTCCCTGGGACAATCTGACCCTCTCTCTCTGAGAAACCAGGGTTGGTCCTGGGAGGGGAAGGGGTTAGGCACTTGAGGCTAGCCTCTAACACACAAAAGCCCAAGGGCTGACTCCCTTCAGAGCTGGCCTCCATGCTGGCCAGGCCTCCCTCCCTCTCTCTCTCTGGCTATTCTATTCTTCAAGCGTCTTTAGGATGAGGCTGACCTAGAAAAGCAGGACTGGGCAAAGAAAAGAAGCTAGAAAAAACCCTCTAATACATTTGATCCACCAAATGTATTAGAATTCATGAAGAACGGGGCAAACACATGACCCCTATGATCCAAGAATGGAAGAGGACTGTGGGCATGAGGGGCCTGGTGGGTAAAAGGCTCGGGTCTGAGCCAACCTCTGGCCCTGTGCTCGTGGGCAAGGTGCAGGGTCTCTGAGGCTGTCATTGTCATCCTGTGAAGTGGGAGAGGTATGTCAGGGTTCCACACCTCATGGGGCCTCTGCAGGAAAACAGAGGTGTGTGCAATCCTCATACGGCACTGGGTTTTCCCACCAGCAGAGCAACCGTGAATGAGTCTTCCTAAGCCTTGCTTGTTTTATCTGTAAAATGGGGATAATTATATGGTTGTTTAAGGAATAAAAAAGTGCATGGAAACCACTCAGCATGGTAGCTGGCATGCGCTCTTCATGTTGGCCATTACAGAATTTTTTTAATGCACCCTAGATAAAAGACACTGTAGCCCAGGAGACTGTACTTAACATCCATAGATGCAAAACCAGAAAACACCATCTTCCTGATCATGTGAAACACTAAAGAGCAACTAGACTAAAACAACCTAAAGATAACAGGCATTTGACATTTAAATGAGGAAAGACAAGCTCACCAAAGAGAATCTTACCCATAAATGTCCAAAACACCAATAAAAGTGTGCTGCTTGCCTGAAAACTGCAAGGCTTGGTTAATTCTCTCCACAATGAAGTCAAACAGGTGAGCGTAGATCTTTTTGGCCAGTGCATCCCTGGCATTGATAGCCTGGGGCCTGGTCATGGGCTTCACCACCGTCTCGGAGGTGGTGACGATCTTGCGATTACACAGCCACTGAGCAACTCTGCCACTCTCCAGGCCCAGGAGCTCACAGAACACCTCCAGGTGGCCATCATCCTCCTTCAGAAACAAAAGACACAGCCCCGTCAGGCCGACTAAACTGGCACTGGCCCACCCAGCTGTGCCCTGACCTATGCATGATCAGGCCTCACAACACAGAGCCAGGGCTGGGAGAAAAGCAGGAGGGCCATCGGTGGCACGGAGCCTGCACCTGGTCCTTGGCTGGGCCCGGCTGTGGTGACGCCAGGAGATCCCAGGCTGTGTCCTACTCAGATTTTCCTTCTGGCCAAAGACTGTCAGTAGGGATGTTTAGGCCACAGAAGCAATCGTCCCCCATCTCCTGTGCTGTGGACACAGCCTTGAGGCCTCTCTCTGCCCTTTGGTATCACATCCAAGCCACCTGTCAGAGCCTACACTTGCCCTGCCACTCCGTGTGGTTGGGGTCTGCCCAGGGTGGGGTCTGGCCCAGGAGGGACCTCAGTGGTGTCGTCAAGGAGAATGCGGTGGGCTCCCTGAACTGAAGTGGTTTTCCAGCCAACGTGAGGGCTGTGGTGGGGGACTTCTGGACATACCAAGTGAATCTTTTTTTCTCTCTGAAGCCTGAGCATGAGAGCTGCCCCACTGGCCAGCAGAGGAAAGGTCTGCTCCTACCTGTCGTTAGGCAGCAGGAACTAGGGGTCCCTGTCACTAGGCAAGGAGACGCGACCCCATGTGACCACACACCACCATTCCTTTAGGGCAGGGAAAACTTCCCAGATGGGCTAATCTGTAGATAGCATCTCAACTGGGAAAATCACATGATTGCATTTAAAAAGCATCAGGTTACAGTGGCTCTAACAACCTAAAAAGTCCCGCCGCCTTCCTGCTGCCCACCCACATCTCTTCTGACCAATATTACAATAACATAAAGCGTGTCAGTACTGTGAGGTTTGGCTGAGCCATTGGTTTCCTTCTAAGCAGGAACCAAACCTTCTGCAAAAACACCCAGCTATAGGGGGAAATACAAAGGGGCAGCAAGTTTTAAAAAGTAAGATGGCTTCATTCAGATTGAATTTGCCTAATATTTCACGTTCTTGATGCAAATGAATGAAAATTATTTTCTACAAAGATCTGACATTTTTCTTGTGTGGGATTTGTCTCCTAAGATTGATAGACAAAGGATTTCCCGTCTATCAATTCCTTCTCCAAAATGCTACCTTGAGAACAAACTTCACAGAACAGAGTTCAAAGCCAGGGCATTTGGGAGTTATATCTTTAGTTTATGGGAGTTTCAGAAGAAAAAGTGCAGAAGCCCATTTCTAAGGTAAATGAGCCAGGACCCAGTGGGAGAACTACACCGCACACCTTCCAGGCCCGCCATCACCTCCTCCAAACTTCCCAGTCCTTTGTGAACTGCCTCTGCAAGGACTGGATACCGGTGGAGATGGGGCAAGGCACTTAGTGTGATAATCTGAAGAATTACTTCCTGGTCACAGGGCTACGGGACTGATGCACTGAGCCAAAACACACATCCTCCACAGCTGCTCAGCGCCCTCTCCCCTTAAACCATAGGTACCAGAGCTGAGAAATGAACACATGTATAAAATTCACAACTGTTCCCATCGGTTGTTCTGGAGGCATTGTTATGGACCGAATGTCTCAGTCACATGAAAAATTCATGTGTTGAAGTCTTGACCTCCAATGTGATGGTATTTGGAAGTAGGGCCTTAGGGAGGTTAACGAGGTTTAGATGCAGATGGGGCCCCTTGATGGGATTAGTGTCCTTGTAAGAGGAAAGGGAACAGAGCTTGCTTTTTCTCTGCCCTTTGAGGACACAGCAAGGGGGCAGCTGTCTGCAAGCCAGAGTCGTGAGAACTCAACCGTGTTGGAACCTTGATCTTGAACTTCCAGACTCTAGAACTGTGAGAAAATAGATGTGTTAAGCCACCTGGCCTGTGGTATTTCGTTATGACAACTGGAAGTGACTAAGACACACATTGCTAATACAAAGTTTTAACAGTAAGGAGATTTTGCATTTCACAGAAACATTTTTACCATGTGACTGTTCTTGTTACATGGATATTGTTGAGGATAACCACATACCTCACACCAAAACGTAACATCTGTTGCCTAACAGACATACACATACACTTATCTTGTGTCCATGAAATGAAGAAATCAGTCACAAAACTTACATGGAAGCCTATTTCCAGAGAGAAAGTCAGCACCATTGGTGTTTCATTCAGGCATGTGTCAGAAGGCAAGACGTGTCTAGTGCCCTTAAGGTCCTTCATGATCTGTGCCCCCCATACATGTTCTGACCTCACCCACCACTTCTCCTTTCTCTCACTCCTCTGCATTTACCAACCTTTTGGCTATTTTTCCAGTAACACTTCCTGCCCGAGGATCTTTGTACCTGCTGTTCCCTCTACTTGGAATATTCCTCCTCCAGATAAAGAGGCAATTTCACTTTCTTACTGAATTAGAAAGGCCTTCTCTGAATGCCCAATACAAAAGGCACCATCTGTCCCCACCTATTCTGCTATATTTTCCTTTTTTTATTTTTTGGTCATGTCCTACGGCATGTGGGATCTTAGCTCCCTGACCAGGGATTGAACCCACACCCCCTGCATTGGAAGTGCAGAGTCTTAACCACTGGACTACCAGAGAAGTCCCTATTTTCCTTCTTTTAAAAAAATAATTTTTATTTATTTTTATTTTGAGCTGTGCTCGCTCTTTGTTGCTGTGCAGGCTTTTCTCTAGCTGTGGTGAGTAGAAGCTGTTCTCTAGTTGCGGTGTGCAGGCTTCTCAATGAGATGGCTTCTCTGGGTGAGGAACACAGGCTCTAGGGTGTGTGGGCTTCAGCAGCTATGGTACTTGGGCTCAGTAGTTGTGGTTCCTGGACTCTAGAGCACAGACCAACAGTTGTGGTCCATGGGCTTAGCTGTTCTGCAGCATGTGGAATATTCCCTGACCAGGGATTGAACCCGTGTTCCTGCATTGACAAGCGGATTCTTTACCACTGAGCCACCAGGAAAGCCCCCTATTTTCATTTTTAATGGTTATTGCCAGCTGCCAGAGCCTACAACTTATTACTGTGTCTCCTCCCCTCCATTTTCTCCCCCTGATCAAAAGCTTTATGAAGGCCTTCTGACTTTGTTTTGTTCACTGATGTTTCTCCAAAGCCTACAACAGTGTCTGGCACAGAGCAGACATTCAGTAAAAATTTGCTGAATAGAAGGAAAACACATAGAAGTTGTGTTTCCCCCTTCTCTGCTGTTGCAAGGGGAAGCTTTACTCTTTGAAGGTAACCCATGGAAACCCCGATCTTCCTTGTTCCTGTTAAATGGGTCTCCCTAGTAGGTCCAGTGTGCCTGGTGCTAAAATGCAAAAGCAGGGTAATCCTGAGAGCTTCTGTTGATGATCCTCCCAACACAGAAAGGGGAAACAGACACATATCTTACGCTGATCACCGATCTCTCGTTGCCCACTGCCGCAATCTGTACATTGCCCAGGTGTAGGATGGCCGCCAGGACCTTAAAAACGTCCATCTGAAAATCTTCCTTGAAACCTGAAAACAAAATTTTTCCCAAATTAGGAATACTCCATTTCTTCTCTTGCATAATCACTAGTAAGACAAGCACCTGAATTCTTTCAGGACCCTCCAATACCACCAGTGCCAAGAGATGGGACCAGGTACAGGGAGTAGACCCCAGAGAGAATCTGGCTCACCAGTCTGTCTTTCTAGTTTGACATGTGCAGACACACAATGTTAACTGTTCAACCCACCAGGCTTCCCTTCTATGGTGGCTGCTAGGAAGTTCAACTCAGAAATTAATATCTGAGTAACCGTTTCATGTCAGGTTCCTGGAAGAACTGACTCTCATTCATCTGTATGCTGTGCTTCCTTTTCAAAAAAAAAAATAAATAAATTTTTAAAGTTTTTTTTTTTAATGTGGACCATTTTTTTAGTTTATTACCATATTGCTTCTATTTTTTTTTTGGCTGCAAGATATGTGGGATCTTAGCTCCCCGACCAAACTCACACCTTCTGCTTTGGAAGGCAAACTCTTAACCACTAGACTGCCAGGGAAGTTTCTGCTGTGCTTTTTTTATTGGTATTTTTTTTCCTTTTTGTTCATAAGTTCGCCAAATGCTTTTCATGGTGGGTGTTGGAAGGACTCCATTTGCCCCTCCAGCTCTGCACCCTGCTTTCTGCCCCAGGGGGCTGGCCTATTTGCACCAAGGTGATGGGCTTTCATGCCCTCTGGTTGGGTCTGGCCAATGGTACCTTGTCAGCAGATCAGAGAACAGGAGGAGAAGGTCCTGGGTACACCCCCACCTCTATCCTTACAGCTGCCTCAGGCTGGCTGTGCAGGAGATATCTATTCTAGGTCTGGTGCTGACTTTCCCCGACCTTTTTCCCCGACCCTCCTTTCAGGCTCAAGTAACACCCCTGTGCCCAAACAGAAAGAGTTGCTGTTTCCAGGCCCCTACTGCTCCTAGCAGCCCTCTCAGCCCCACACAATTTGCAATTTGTAGTTGCTCCCTTGGTAAATAAACTCTCCTCCTTTTATATTATTTGAATGTGCCCCATTTTCCCAGCATGGGACCCTGACCACTATAGGTGGAATATCACTCGTGAATGAAAACAGTGGCCTGCCATATCAGCCAACAACGGATGCTGTGGCCATCAAGCTCTCAGCCACTATCACTGCCCCCAGGGGTGCACCCTGAGGGGAACAAGATGGAGAAAAGCAGATTGCTGGTCCTAGATAGCAAAGGTGCATATCAAAGGAATGGTTTCACTGAGCCCAGACTTTTGCTCCCATATATATGATAGAAAAGCGCTAAATTCCTTAATTTGAGATACCTGCTTTTCTCTAACAGTAATATTTTGATGTTCTGACTACCTGGTCTTTGTTGCAAGACTCCTATATATCCTGGCTGCTCCCTTACCTCTTCAGCGCAGACCCTCAGAGCTGTCTGAGAGGCTGCATCCTGGGCTCAAGCCCTCAGTTTTGTATACTGAGTAAAACATAATTTTCAGTTTTCAGGTTGTGTATCTTTTTCCCAACAAACAGGAAACCTTCATTTCCCCTCGCAAAAAAGCAGCAGGCCCTAAATGCCCAGAAAGAGCCACCGTGGCCACTGCTGCTTCTGAGCTGAAGATACCTGGAATATCTCAATAGCAGCTAGGTCACGTTCCAAAAGAATTTCAGAACCTGGAGAGTCTTCTCTCCTTCAAAGATCACACAGAATCAAAGTCACCTGTGATTTCATTTGCTATATGACTCAGAGAACTCAAACTGGGGCTCTGAGGTATGGGAAAGGGTGGGGGGTGGGAGGTGGGAGGGAGGGGACATATGTACACGGATGGGTGATTCGTGTTGATGACGTATGGTAGAAACGAAATCAATACTGTAAAGCCGTTATCCTTCGATTAAAAATAAAGCCAGATATGACTTCAAACCAAAATTATATAGATGCCTCTAGTTCAACCCAAGTCCAGACATTTGCAGTCACTCCATTTCAAGCTAACATTTCTATTGAAGGACAGACAACTCTAAAAGAAATAACCTCCAGGGCATCACCTAGATAAATGACAGGTAAGTGACGAGGAAAAGCAACTAAAAATGCAAACTTTGAGAATCTGCTCTGGCACTCCCACTCTCTGCATAATCCATGACTAAGCCCATGCCTTCCAGAACTGACAAAACTGAAATAACAACTCTAAAGCAAGGACTCAAAGAAAGAACTTAAGACCTCAGTTAAGTAATTCTCTTCAGTGAGATAAAATCCTTGCAAAAGCACTGATGGGTTGAGGTGGGTTTCAACAAGAAACACAGTGGTCAAGTTCCTTGAACCTGAGGTCCAAGATAGATCTGTTTCCAGAGTTTTCTTTCTGACAGAGATCTTAACGGTCAGTTCAGTTCAGTTACTCAGTCGTGTATGACTCTTTGAGACCCCATGAATCACAGCATGCCAGGCCCCCCTGTCCATCACCAACTCCCGGAGCCTACCCAAATTTCATGTCCATCAAGTCAGTGATGCCATCCAGCCATCTCATCCTCTGTTGCCCCCTTCTTCTCCTGCCCCCAACCGCCTCCCCCGACCCCGCCCCACCTAGCATCAGGGCCTTTTCCAACGAGTCAACTCTTCGCATCAGGTGGCCAAAGTATTGGAGTTTCAGCTTCAACATCATTCCCTCCAATGAACACCCAGGACCGATCTCCTTTAGGATGGACTGGTTGGATCTCCTTGCAGTCCAAGGGACTCTCAAAAGTCTTCCCCAACACCACAGTTCAAAAGCATCAATTCTTCGGCCTCACTGCTAACCTTGCTCGTCTCTCCAAACCGTCTCCATGACAAATCACAGCAATGAACAAATCAACAGCAAGTACTTATTTAGCAATGACATTTTAAGAAAGGTGTCAGCCCAAATGTGTTATAAGTCTATGTATGATTCACATTGGGCACTCTGCCCATGAGGTAATCAACATCTAAGAAAACACCGATACGCAAACAAGCAGACACGACCCAGGGGATAAGTGGTGTACAGAGGTATTCACATGGTTGGAGACGTGCTGTTGGACAGAACTTTCCCTGGGGATGAAATGCTCCTTATCTGTGCAGCACTACATGGCAGCTATGAGTTACATATGGTTATGAGCACTTGAAACATGCCTAGTACAACTGAGGAACTGAATTTTAAGTTATCTCACTTTAACTAACATAGACAATCACCTGGGGCTAGTGGTTAGTGTGTTGGACAAGGAAGGTTCACAGACCATGAAATCAACACATAGCATGAGATTATTGGCTGTGGGGGGTCACAGGATGATGGTAATCTCAAAGTTACAGTGAGATCCATATGTAAATCCACTCTACAGCAGGAAACAGGTCTCCAAAGACTGCTCAAGCTTCTTTGCCTGGTCAGGGGCCCTCAGGAGATGTCCATGTTTTAGACACACTGGGGTTGAAGCTAGGCTCATGACTCCACCCACAAGTCCTTTCAAATTTTCAATAAAAGTCTAAGGAACCCATCACCTATGCTCACTTTATCAACCGGGACAAGGGTCAACAGATGTTTTCTTACTAGGCTTTGCAGGCTGTAGAGGCTGTCACAGGAACTCAATTCTAGCACCAGAGCATGAAAACAGCCATAGGTCATAGTTAAAAGAGCATCTCTATGTTCCAACAAAACTTTATTTACAAAAAAAGGCTGCAATCTGCCAACCTCTGGCCAAAGAAATTTTTTAGTGATTCATGCATTGAGGTCATGCTTTCATCAAATGTATACTGATCTCTCACACTGACAGAGCATACCACAGTTCACAAACCATTTAGGACACCTCTTAATCCCCACAACATCCCTGACAGCTACTGTGGTGGCTACACTCCAAAGATGACCCCCAGCAATGCATCACCCTCCAATTGTTCATACCCTGTGGTTCCCTGCCTGAGGGTCATGATTCTGAGCTGATCCTATGCCTTGCTTTTGATTAAAAGCACATAAGCAGTAGTGATGTTGCACTGCTTCTGAGGCTGGTTCATTAAAAGACCCACAGAATCTACCTGAGCCTATTGGAACTGGCTCTGGGAGAAGCTAGCCTCATGTGCAGTCCATCTACCCTGAGACCAGCATGCGTGAGGAAGGCCACATGGAAAGAGAGAAATGCCTGCCCAGCCCCCAGTAGTTCCGTCACCCCGGCCCATGTGACAGAAGAAGTCTTCAGCTGATCAAGCCCCTGCCATCACCAGACAAGAGTCCCCACGTGAGAAGCGCCCAGCTGAGCCTAGTCAGCCCAGAGCCACTAGAGACAATGATAAGTTGTCATATTACTTATTTATATTTTTTTACCATTTAAAAGTGTCTAGTTCAATGCAGTTAAACTGCATTCAGAGTATTCTGCAACCATCCATTTCCAGGACTTTTAAAGAAAATCATTCCAAACAGAAATTCTGTATCATTATTGAATGACTCCCTATTCCTCCCTCTCCTTAGCTCTTGGTAACTTCTCTTCTATTTTCTGTCCCTATGAATTTGCCTATTATTTGTACCTCATAAAAGAGGAATCATACAATATTTATTATTTTGTATCTGGCTTATTGGGAAAGTTCTTATTCTTAGAGGACTCATAGCCAACTCCAATCTATGTGTGTGGAGAAACATTAAGAACTGTATATTTCTCTATAAAGATTTTCTTTTGTTCAGTTTAAGTGAACTTTGGAAAACAAAATTTTGTAGCAAAAAAAAAATCTGATTTTTTTTAAGGAGTGGTACTTTTTTTTAAAGATTTCTTAAAATGTGGACCATTTTAAAGTCTTTATTGAATTTGTTACAATACTGCTTCTGTTTTACGTTCTGTTATTTTGGCAACGAGGCAGGTGGATATTAGCTCCCTGACTAGGGATCGAAACTGCACTCCCTGCATTGGAAGGCAAAGTCTTAACCACTGGATCACCAGGGAAGTCCCTGATCTTAAAACGAGAAGTTTTGTTAGAACCATTGACTAGGGTAGAAACTGAATGTTAGTTCATAAATTCCTGATGGAAAGAAGCCCAGAGTTAGACATTTTTTATTGGAAATGTCAATCTCAAAGTTTCCACACAGTTCATAGATTAGAATGAGAAGTTTCTGCGTGATTCTTTTTTCTCTTTCAGATATATCATTATTTGCAGATATTCTCATTCAGATTTAATGGGTCTGGGGTGATATCTAGATGTTAGAATTTAAAAGAAAAGTCTCAGGTGACCTGATAGTCCAGTATTGAGAGCCACTGGCATAAGTCACTTTCTCAAAGAGTAACACTCATAGTTAAGATCATTTAAAATAGTGCTGGATTGTTTTCAGTTTTAATGGTTATTTGTTAAATGGAATTAATTGTTCATTAAAGTTTCATCTTAATGACAATAACCCAGTAATAAACTGAATGTTTGTAAAAGAGGAACAGATAAATTATGTCATATGTTATCAAAAATAGTCTTTTTAAGCTGCCAATACTTGGAGTACAGCAATAGATAACTGAAATGACTGAGTATTTTCACTGCTGCCCCAGTGTACAGATGGGGAAACTGATGCCCAGAGATAATAACTGACCTGTGCCAGGTGGTGCTAGTGGTAAAGAACCTGCCTGACGATGTAGGATACGCAAGAGACGTGGGTTTGATCTCTGGATGGGGAAGATGGCAACCCATTCCAGTATTCTTGCCTGGAGAATCCCAGGGACAGAAAAGCCTGGAGGTCTACCTATAGTCCACAGGGTTGCAAAGAGTTGGGCATGACTGAAGCGACTTAGCATGCACACACGTGTGAGGCCACAGACCTATTCTATGATACATGGGAAGAAAAACCTGAGCAAATTCATGACAATAGATAATTAAGGGCTAAACTGTGAGGTCTA
Source organism: Antilocapra americana (assembly GCA_007570785.1). Lineage (NCBI taxonomy): Eukaryota > Metazoa > Chordata > Mammalia > Artiodactyla > Antilocapridae > Antilocapra > Antilocapra americana. Next base: position 5,842,817 of record ML664175.1, read on the forward strand.
ATGGCCAAGCGCAGACCATCAGAGGAGAGGAGGTCACCAGGCTAGTGTTTTTAAGTAACAAGACTTGGTGAGAAGTAAGCAGGTACAGATTCTACGGTCGCCCTGCCAGCCACTCTCTGAGACAAATCCCAGGAAGGAGTGAAGCAGGACAGCTCTGGCTCTTTCTTCCCAGCTCCCTTCACACAGCACAGTGGGCAGCCATCACCTTTATCAGCCACTGGAGGCAGTGCACTGCTATACTTATTCCCCACGAAATTTGTTGGCTTTGCCTAAAACATCTTGGCCTGGTATGCAGGGCTAGGGCCATGGTAACACAAGCAAGGTGCCCAGGGCCAGCTCTGCACTTAGGTCATCCTGAGAGCAAGCACTCCTTAAACTCTGCGCCCCAGTTGCCTCTCTTGTCCCACGCTAGTCCTGGCCCTGCTGGCATGGACATTTGTAAAATGATCTAATGTGTGTGATAAAGTGGAAAAAATTGCTGTTGCTACTTCCAATAATTAGGGAGGGTTTCCTGGAGGAGGGGATGGTTTTGCTCAAAGGATGGTTAGGACTTGGACGACAGGGTATAGTACACAGAGACAGAAAGCAGGCAGGAACATTTAGCAAGTATCTGCTGTGTGCTCAGCCTGGTGCCACGTACATTTCCCTACCAGTTGTCACAAGTGTCCTGTGGGTAAGGAATACAGTCATTCTACAGACCAAGAAACTGAGTCTTAGACAGGGCAACCTCCAGAGTCCTGCCAACTTGGCTTTTAATTCTTGCTTATTTGATTGCAAAGCCTCCTCTTTTTGCCTGCATCATTTCACTGTGAGGTGACACATTAGAGGTGGGAAAGGACAGGTCCCCTGGGAGCCCTGCCAGAGCTAGGCTGCCTGTCCCCTCCTCGTGCTGCCTCTCAATGGAGCACGTTACACAGAGATTGAAATCATGATTATTATTTTAAGAAAATGTTAGTAAGTGCCAAAACTGCTTATCACATTATTAGACCCTGTCTAAATTGCCCTTCTTAAAGCGGTCACTTTTAAGATTTTTTTTCATGTGGACCATTTTATTGAATTTGGGTAAGGAGCCAAAGGGTAAGGGGCAAGTCTTTATTGAATTTGTTGCAATATTGTTTCTATTTTATATTTTGTTTTTTTGGCTGTGAGGAAAGTGGGATCTAAACTCCCCAACCAGGGATTGAACCCTCATTCTCTGCATTGGCAGGCAAAGTCTTAACCACTGGGCCACCAGGGGAATCCAAAAGTGGTTTTGAAGGAGCAGACTTGGATGGAAATTGTGCTTAGGAAACCATCTTGTGTTCATTCTTAATTACATAACTGTGCTCATCTTGCCTATTATTCCAATATATTTAACTTCAAGTTCTTTGCCTTTTGCATTCAAATATCATCAACTAGGCCACAACAATGAAAACAGCTAGGTCTAATAAGAGATAAATATTTTCCGTAAGATGTAAAAATGATCTATAGTCTCACATTGATCAGAAGCTTTGACTGGCAGTTTTGTATGCATGTCTAGACCAATACAAAATGGGAAAGTGAATGGCTATTTTTGTAAATATCTCTTGTAGTCTTTTCAAACTTGAGCTCCATGTGGGAAAGGCAAGGTGGGAAAAAACTGAAGAATACCTACTTCACCTGGGTCAGCATCCTAGCAATTAAAGATTAGGTTTTCTATATACAAATGAGATATCTAAAGACCCTGAGTATAAATTCCAGTCCTGCTCTTTACTAGCCACCCCAACCTTGGGTAAATCACTTACTATCTCCATGCCTCAGTTTTCCTATTGTAAAGGCAAAAAAAAAAAAAAAAAGCATCTACCTCATAAGGTGGTTATAAGGTTTAAATGAATTAATACAGGTAACAAAGTATTTAGAATGGTGCTTGGTGCATAGTGAACTCCACATAGGTGTCCCTTATTTTATCACAATCATCAGGATGCCTGTCAAGGCCAAGTAGGCTCAACATCACACCTCTAAACTGATTCTGACCTTTCCTTTCACCTGTCTTCTCTGTAGTCAGCCTGGAAGAGCTTATGAGCATCCACAGGGTTTATGGCTCATGCTTCTCACAGAAAGCCAGTGAGCCTGAGTGCAAAGGAGTTGATTTCTAGATCTGTCAAGGGAAACGCACAATCTAGATCATTTGGCCTCTAAATATGTTCTTTGATTGACTCATCCTAAAATTGGGTTTGCCTGGTGGCTCAGATGGTAAAAGAATCAACCTGCAAAGCAGGCAACCTGAGTTTGATCCCTGGGTTGGGAAAGGGGATGGCAACCCACTCCAGTTGTCTGGAGAATTCCATGGACAGAGGAGCCTGGTGGGCTACAGTCCATGGGGTCATAAAGAGTTGGGCACGACTGAGCAGCTAACACAACAACAACATACTAAACCTAGAATTGATTAGATGTTTTCAGAACACATGCATGCTGGGCATCCCTGCATTCTTAGAGAAGATGGCCACTCCTGGGATAGGACGGTTTTGCTCACCCAGCAGTGTGAAGGTCTTCCGAGTCTCTATCATATCGGCTCTGTCATTCACACCCTCAAGGACCGTACTGCCCCCCATTCGCGTATAATTAAATTCTTCTGCACTCCCTGAAATCAAAAGATCGTGATGTTTGTGACACAAGAAGGTGAACATTGATGTTTATCAGAAGCAAGAAGAGCAGTTCACACTTAATGTGCTATATTAAGCACGTTACAAATGTTTTTCCACTGACTCCTTAGAATTCTACGTTGCTGACTCAGAAGCTGAGGCTCAGAAAAGTGAAATGGCACACTCACAGTCAAATAGTGACTGTGGCAGAGCAAGAAGTAAAATGCAGGCCTGACTCCAGAGTGCATGGTTTTTGTTTCCACACCTAACAATTTCATATAGCTTTACTGAGGTTCATTGAATGTATAATGAACTGTAGAAAACTTGATGAGTTTCGATATATGTATACTGCTATAAAAACATCACTATGGTCAAGATAATAACTAGATATGCACCTAAATTTGAATAGTAAGTGACATTTCAGAAAGCCCTTTCACGTTCACTATTTACATTCCCTTTGGCAGATAAGGCATGAATACTATCATTATATAACCTCTGAAGAAACTTAGATTCTACAAATGCAAGCAAATTCTTCAGGATTAGAGAGTGTGCATTCAACTCCAATACACTAGACAATTCTATCTACCAACTCAGCCTGGGTGACTAAGACAGGAGAGCTGAGGTGCCATAGGAGTTGGGCTGTTTACACTAAAGGAAAAGTGGCTCATTAATTATGATTACAATTAATAATGATTTTGAATCTTCAAGGAAGTTCAAATTATGATATAGATATTCTGTCTCAGGAGAAAGGGAAATATGTCATACCTTAGAAAAATGATCATCCAAGGAAATTCAGATAAAAATAAAATTTGGGAACTTAGATCAGTAAGTTCCAGTGGTCAGAAGCCTTCTTCAGGTGATTCTAGCTGGGTGACCACTATTGCTCTGGAGCTCTGAAAAGAACCCAGGGGTTGAAGGGTACCTGATTCCTGGACCAACCTGCCCCTAACTAATCTGCATCAATTCCACTCCTGGAACTGAAGGATCTTAAGTTTTTGGACAGAATACTTTTTTAAAGTGATGTTATTATAAGAAGAAGAGATTAATCTAGCATTTAAATTCTTACACAAAAAAGAGACTCTTCTACACACTATGTGTTACATACCCAATTTAAGATGTTTAAATTCCGACTGTTGTGCGGATGCACAAAGTTGATAGAAAATGTGGTAATTTCGTTCATTTTCTGACTGTAAAATAAAGAGGAATCCCGAAATCACACCAGTCCTTTACAAATGAAAAGGTGAGGTTTTCCACAAGAGGGTCTTAGATGGCTAATCTGATCCCACAGATATGGACATCTACCTGTGTTTTTGCTGTGACCCAACCTGGTGGTCCAAAATCACTTTCCAAATAACCACCTCAGAGAAAATGATATTAAACGAAAACATTCTATGAAATGGGAATAATGTAATTTGTACTAGTTGTAATTTTAAAGAAACTCCTTGCAATACAAGGCTTACTCTTTCTCTCTTTCTGTGTCAAAATGAAGATAATTTTCTCCATTTTATGGACAGAAGAATCTTTCTCTTAAACTCCACCTCACTAGCTCTGATCCCATTCCCTTCTTAACACCAAAAAAAAGTAACAACTTGGTCTATTTTAAGTAGTTTTTGTGTTCTAGAAAGACAAATGATCTTTAAATTCTAAGAATTTTTAAAGTGCCTAAAATTGAAAGTCATAAACTTTTTCCTTGATTGTGAAATTCTACTGATACTGTACCTATCATCAATTTTCATTTTTAAGAAACAGAAAAAAAATAACCCACATTGCAAATGAAAGATAGGAAAATTCTACTTCAAGTCACCAAACAACTTAGGTTGCCTAATGAATACATAAATGTAAGCCATACTATAAAAGTCGGGAAAAAGGAAATTTAACTAATATTTTTATCCTTACTTGAAAGACAACTCTGGATTTCTCCAGCAGGTAAGTTCTCATGTTCGCTCCTATAATTTGATTTCTCTCATCAAAACTAATTTCTGTGTATTTCCCAAACCGACTGCTGTTGTCATTGCGGGTGGTCTTGGCATTTCCAACAGCCTACAAAACATAGCAACAACATTGAAAAACCTTTGCATCCATATTCTTGGAGCAGTTACAGTAAAATCCAACCCTGTATGCTAGGGGAAGACTGGATTAGAGAGGGAGGCTGGAAGGCAGGAGCTTGCAGAGAATAAAACACATCCTTTGCTCTCCTCAATCTTACTTCAAGGCTCTCCTCAATCTTACTGGTAGACACTGAACAAGAACAGGGAAAGCATGGGTTCTGATGTTTCATGGCCCCAGGTTCATTTTTACTATCTGTGTGATGGTAGCAAGCATCTTTCCAAGTCTCAGTTTCTGTCTATAATATAAGGATACATCTTACAGAGTTGGGAGGATTAAATGAGAGCATCAATATAAAGTGACTCAATTCATCTATGTCTAAAATATTAGAGATGCTTAAAGTCCACTTCCTTCATCCAACCTTTATTTTTGTCCTTATCCCTTACCACTTCCCTACTCAAACTTTCTACTTAACCATAAAACAGCCCTCTCCCATCTTTTGCTTTTTACTTCTACTCTTGACTTCTGTCTCTCCTCTTGCCCTCTCCCTTCCTGGGCACCCTACATATAGAAGTACCTTTCCTATGCACAAATACTGCACTCCTGTCCAGGTCATTATACTTTCAGACAACATATGTTTACTCAGCACCTGCCATGGACCACATGCTCAGTAGGTAAAGATGAACCAAGTAGACACAGTCCTGCCTTCCTGGAGCTTATGACTGCAGGTGAGACCAATCCTAAAGAAATAGCCACACAATATTATCCTGTGGGCATTTAATAGGGTAGTGTTTCTTTACAACCTTTTTATTACTATCTTGGGTTGTGATTTATCTTTCTATTTAAGTTTAAAATATGCTATATTAGAGGAGTCTTAAAACTTGGGGATTGGACCTTAATCTTTTCCTTACTTTCTGTATTGTCAGGCATAGTGAATTGAACAAACTAGGTGGTCTGATAAATATTCATTGAGGATTTTGATTCAAGAGAGCAGAAAGAAAAGGTCTAAGAATCTAACATTCTTAACTATTTGCTACGCTTTCAAATAAATCCGAATCGATCCATTTCCCATGTTGCAAGACAGCCAGAGTTGGCCTTTGGGCTCTCCCCTGAGCTGTCTGATGCTCCTTCTTCCTTGAGGGCTGTCTCCTTACTCCTTACTCCAAGGTGGCCTTGCCCATATGTCTGCCCAAGACAGTGGTGTGCTAATGAGTCAGTCTTGGGGAAGGGAGGAAGAGCCTGGATATGTGACATTTGCCAATTTGTAAGGTGTAAATGCTTCCACCATGACTGATTTCAAACTACCAAAGCTTTAACAACAACTTGCAAAAAAATTCCTGAATGTTTAAAAATCAGCTTATGAAAGTTGGTGTTGGCTGCCTAGAGAACACTGCTGGTCTCAGTGTACCAGTTGTGTCTGTGGTTGAGGAAATTTCCCCTGGGATATAAACGTAAACAGGGGACTCCTAAAATCCTGATGGCAGAACTTCTAGCCCAGCAGATAGAGCAGAGAAGCCTTGGAACCAACAGTCCCAGCTCTAGTCTCCTACAAATCCCACCGCAGAACAGACTTCCTGGCTCTTTCCTGCCCTTACTTCGTTGGTCTTTAAAGGACCACATACAGGCACATCTTGAAGATACTATGGGTTTGGTTCCAGACAACTGCAATAAAGCAAATGTCACAATAAAAGTCACATGAATTTTCTGGTTTCCTAGTGCAGATAAAAGTTATGTCTGCACTATACTATATAGTGTATTAACTGTGAAATAGCATTGTATCTAAAAAACAATGTACACACCTTAATTAATATTTTTTTTGCTAAAAAAAATGTTAACATCTGACCCTTTAGAAAGCTATAACTTTTTGCTGGTGGAGGGTTTGAAATACCATGAGAGTTATCAAAACATGACAGAGAGACAAAAACTAAGCAAAGAATGTTGGAAAAATGAGCTGATAGACTTGCTTGACACAGAGTTGCCATAAATCTTCAACTGGTTTTTTTAAAAAAAAACAAAAAGAAATATCTGTGAAGCACAATCAAGCAAAGCATGATGAAACAAGGTACACATATATACATGAATCAGCCCACCTCTCCACATACATACCTTTGCACCCACTCCCCATCCCCACAGGGTACCCACCTCAGTTATGGGGTTTGATGCTAGGACCTTGTCTTCCACGTGAGCATTGCTGCTGGACTTGCTGACGGTGGCAAAGTACCTCATGGCATAGCGAGCAGACACTGTCTTTCCAGCACCTGACTCCCCACTTACAATTATTGACTGGTTTTTATTGTTTCTAAGACAAACAAAAGGATTTTTTAAAAATTCTTTTAAAATGCTCATTTCATCCCATTAAAATGGCAATATACGCGCACTAAAATGCAGATAAATCAGAAGAAGGGACTTGGTTTTATCATGCTAAAGTAACTTTTTTAACATGCCAGTGAATTTCCTTCTAGACTTTTCCTCTGTGATCCTGCTGAACACACACCTTTGTCTCCTGCTGTTTCCCCTATATTGAGAGTTCCCAAGGCCAATCCCAGACCAGTGATCCACTAGGAGGACTCACAGGTCTCAGCACACATTTGTACTCATGGTTAAGACTTACTACACCAGAAGGAGACAGAGCAAATCAGCAAGGGTCAATGGCACGTGGGCCGAGTCCAGAGGAGGCCAGGTGTGAACTTCCAAGAGTCCTCTCCCAGGGAGGGTCACACAGGTTGCACTTATTTCCTCCAGCAATGAATTATGACAACACATGGGAAACACTGTTTACCCAGGAAGCTCAATAGAAACTCAGTGTCCAGGGTTTTTATTGGGGGCTGGCCACATAGGTATCCTCTCCTGTCACATACCAAAATTCCAGATGCCCAGAAGGAAAGCGGGTGTTCAGCCTGAACCACCTCGTTCACACAAACAGTTTAGGTATAGTGAGTCACTCATAATTGTTACTCAGCAATTAGGAAATTCTATGAACCCTCCTGAAATCCAAGTTCCCTGAGGCTCACCATGGGCCAAACTTGCATGTAAGTCTCTACGGACAGCAGTCTCAAGCCTATGTCACCTCCTTCCTCCTTTCACTTAAATATAAAACCATTTTTAAGACATTATTTGAGAACAATTATTTGAGATGTGCCTGGAAACGTGTGCTCCATAAGCCAACATATCCTGTTATATAACATGGAGATCTTAAAAAAATGCACTAAACTTTTCATGTCATAAGATGATGATGGTAGAACCTTATTACAGTGCCATCCTAGTACTGCTTGTGTGTCAGGTTCTTGGCGAATAATTTACAAGGATTCTCATTTAAACTTCACAAAAATCCTAAACCACATACTGTATATCCATTTAACAGATGAATGTAACAGTGACTTGGTGATGCACAGAACACACAGCCTCCCTGGGAGCTCTGGAGAGGACATTAGAGAGAGAGTGCAAGGTTCCACAAAGGATGTTAAGATGTTGAGGACATGGGTGACACCCTGGGGTTACTGAAGCCAGCTCTCCTGATTCCAGTGTAGTATCATCAAGTCCAACAAGAGCCTGCTTTATGATCAATTCTGCTATTGCAGTTAGTCAGGCCTCCAGAGATTTGGCTCTTCAAGCTTGAATCTGGCTCAGCTCTGAAGCTCCAATAAGCTCATACTATTGACACCCAGGAGTAGTCCTGTATGCTCAGAGGCACACAGATTCTAATCTTGCAGATGCCCTGGAGACCTGTAGGGGCCAGAGTAAATCCTAGAACCATGGTGTTTTAGGATCGAAAGGAAACTTGCTGCAGCAAAAGCCAAGGTAACTGGCAACTTTGAGGGGAACCTGCAAGATCTTTCATTTTCTGGCACTGTCAGGCTTGGCTGCCCTCCGCTCATGAGTCTCCATGCTACCACCAGGGCTCAGGAAAGGGGGAGAATTTACATCATTTGTCACAGCACCTGAGTAGGGATGGCAGGTTCGGGGCCAACTGGTGTCCTCAAGAGCAAAGCTGGCCTGTCTCCCAGCCTCTGATGTGTTTCAAAGAAGAGGCCTGACTGGACTATATAGGACACCTGCTGAGCTTGAGGACATGAGGTTCAGGTGTCCCAGGTGATTGGTTATTAATGGATAATGCTAGACTCAACAGTCATCCTCCCCATGCTCCTTAGGGTCTAAGCTCCAGTTCTTAGTGGGCATGTTGCTGCCCATACAAAAGACTACATATCCTAGCCTCCCTTGGAGCTAGGCACAGTCATGTGAGTAGATCCTGACCAATAAGCTATGAGCAGAAGTGCTCTGTGGGGCTTCTGGGAGGGCTCCTTAACCAGGAGGGACACACCCTTTCCCTGGAACACTCTGTAGCCTAGAAAAGAGAGAAGAGGGCTGAGCACTAGCTTGGCTCTGAGGATGTGGGTCCTGCCCCAAGGATCAGGATGCTGGAAAGTACTAGGTCCCTGATGATTTGGTAGAGGCGGCATGCTAGTCCTGGACTGCCCATCAGACTTCTGCATGAGAGAATCACACTCTTCTATCTTGTTTAAGTCACTGAGCATCTAGCTCACAGATGAGGACCCTGAAGCTGAGGGAGCTCAGGGCTGTGTCCAGGGTTATGCAGTAAATAGTAGCAGATTCAGGTCCTGTGTCTCAAGTCTTGATCTGGAAATAAGGAGACGATGGCAGCTCAGAAAACTTTACAGAGGTGTTCCCAGACTCAAACGAGACCACTGGCTATGAAAGTTCTTTTGCAAACTGTAAGGATCTACAAAGATGCTTTAACAGATCAGGATGTTGAAGACAAAACAGAATAGTTATGAGGAAAAGAAATTACACATGGAATCTAGAAATCTGAGGGAAAATCCCAGCTCTGCCTTTCTCTTGCTGAATTGACCTTGGGTGGATGGCTTTAAATCCCAGTTGTCTGACCACTGCCTGGGCATCCTCATCACGGGCTCCTTGGAGGGCACTCAGCGTGATGTGTGGGAGTGTGTGCACAGTGCCTCATCCTGTGCTAACACAATAAGAACTTCACACACCACACGAGAAAGAAGAGGCAAAATTAGCATAAAACTTCAAATATTCTACAGCTAAAACCTCTGCTCATCTATCATTAGAGTCTTCTGCCTCGGCTGGGTAAAAAAGCCTAAACATCTCATAGTGGAGAAAAAATCAGTTTTCTTCCAACCAAACACATTGCAAGTAAAGCACTGACTATTCCCAGATTGGTAGGACCGATGGGAATACCTAGGAGGGGTAAAACCAGGAGACTTGGTGGAGACAGGTCATATCTAACATTTGCTATTTGGTACAAGTCAGTCTGCTCTACCAAGCACCCCTCCAGTCTGATGGTCACTTAAAGATAATTATTTATTTAGTTGTTGGTCTTAGGAACAGCATGCAAGAACTTTGTGGTGCATGGACTCCCTAGCTGTAACAGGGAGCTTAGTTGTTCTGCAACATGTCTAGTTTCTAGAACAGGGATCGTACCCACATCCCCTGCATTGCAAGGTAGATTCTTAACCACTGGGCCAAGAGGGAAGTCCCTGAGGGTCATTTTTAATGAGGCTGGGCCAGCTGTCTCCCTGCCACTATGAGGGCCCAGCAAATGCAGGAGCATTGTGAGAATAAGAGGAAGCCCTACCTGGCCATCTGCTTGTATGCCTCTTCTGCCACAGCAAATATGTGTGGGTCCATGTCGCCCATGTTCTGCCCGCTGTAGGCGTGGATGATGGCATCTCCATATATCGGCAGCTGCTTGTAAGGATTCATGGCCACCAAGATAATTCCTGAGGAAAGATGTTGGATGCAGTGATGTCACCTCTTCAGGTCTTTTGAGAAACTTTCAGCTCAGCCACTTATTAAACCTGCTGTGTGACTCTGGGTAGGTCATTTTATGCTCTGAATCTCAGTTCCCTGCTGATGTCACCTACATTTCTAGGCCACTCTTAAGGTTAGACAAGATGACAGATGGCAATGCCTTAAAACTGAGAGGCTCTTACCAGCCTCAGCGTAAACATAATGACAACATTGTTCCAGTAATAAATTTATCACATCCAATGGAAACTCAAACACAGGCTTTACCCACATACATTTTTCTTGGTAGTCCAATCTTAGTTTTTGTTCAAGGCTCTTTCCACTGAGATAGTTCATTTTATAACAGATTCTCTAAGTTCAGATGTCTGTACCTTTCAGATAGAAATCTGGGCAAATGTTTAGGTGTGATTACACATTTTGACAGAAGTCAACATTTCTAATATAATCTAAAACATAATCAGGATGCTCTAGACAGCAAGTGTAAAATTTCAGTGTCATTCCTGCTCTCCTGGAATTGCTTTCCTTACCACTGTAGGTGTAAATGAGTTTGGATTCTGCAAAACGGATTCTGAGATTGTGGAGCACCGCGGGCTCATGGAGGTAGCTGAGGGCTGTGAGGTCGTTCTCACCCACGAGGATGTCAGGATTTCGAAGTGGAGGCAGATATTCAGGATCAACGGAATAATCCAGCTCCTTTGGACAAAGATGACATTAAAGTTCCGGGAGTAAAAGATTTGAAGTGTTTCTGCTGAATCACTGTCCTCTTTCCTATCTACCCCTCTTTGGCACTCTGGAAAACAAATGTATGTATCAGTTCAGTTCAGTTACTCAGTCGTATCTGACTCTTTGGGACCCCATGAACCGCCGCACTCCAGGCCTCCCTGTCCATCACCGGAGTCTACCCAAACCCATGTCCATCGAGTCAGTGATGCCATCCAGCCATCTCATCCTCTGTCGTCCCCTTCTCCTCCTGTCCCCAGTCCTTCTCAGCATTAGCATGAGGAAATAATCTGACTTTTGGGAGCCAGGGGATCAAGGTATTAACTGTGTGCCCTAGGGTATGTCACTTACCCTCTCTGGGTCTCTCTTCTCTCATCTGTGAAAAGATGGGCTGAACCGGATTGGGGGTCCTCAGAGCTACAGAGCCCTCAATGAGGGGTGACAGGGAGACCATATGGCCAGGGACCTGGGTACCCCGTCCAATTTCTGACACAGGGGCTCTATTTGTATGTGATTCAGCTGCTGGGTGCCACAAAAATTTTCATTTGAAAACAAGGTTCTGTTGCTAAACAACTCAGTGATCTAAGGTCCCTTGAAGCTCTAAGGTTACTGCATCTCTGTATGAATGAAGTCAACATTCTTGGTGGTGAGGAGTGTCCAAAGGAGCCGATGTGGGTGAGTCTCTCCGTGGGCAGCTCCTTGTGCAGGTAACTCCTGTCTGCAGCTGCCTGTGTCCCCAGGGGCACATGTCTCCTGCTGCAGGGCTGCCTGTTTCTATCAACCTCAGCCATGGGCTGAGTAACCAGCCCAGGATGGCCCCTCTTCTGTGGGATTTCACCAGTGCATATTCTGGAAGTAACTGCCTGAGCAGAATAAAGGTCTTGTGGGTATTGTAGGTGCCAGAGCATTAAGGGTCCTTTTTACCACCTGTTCTACCTTCCTGTACTTTCATTTCTCAGCTTGGGGAAGTGACTTGAGCAAAGTCACCCAGCAGGCTTGCTTCACTTCTGCCTTCCTGGGCTGCCTTCCTTCCCATGAAGGCACAAGGTCCAAAAGGTGACCCAGCTGCCCCTTAGCAAGAACTTGCTCTGCAGCCCCTGGACCAAGTACTCTGCACTGGTTTCCACTTGATTCTCAAAACTGCTCTCCAAGGAGGACATGGCATCCCAAACTAAGACTTAAGGAGACAGATTCAGAGGGGTTAAGATCCTTGTCCAAGGTCACACAGTTAACATGTGTCTGGCTGACTCTGAAGCCTGTGTCGTGATGCCTCCAGTCAGTGCTGGCAGGGGGTTTGATTTACTGGACCATTTTCCATAAGGAGAGCAGCTCGGGGCACTCCAGGAAAACTGGGCACAGGTTCCCAGAGCAGCTGCCTGCTCATTATCAATGCAGTTATGTTTATGGACCTGCCCCAAGCAGGCTATTCTTAACCTACACACTTTCAAGAATAAGATAAAGAAAAGTGCTATTCATTTATAATTTTTTACTTTTCCTGTTATCTGTTTTAAATCAACAACCTCCTTTTCCAGTTCAGCCACTGTGTGTGCACACGTGTACATTTTATGTGTAAAAGAAACAGAGAGGGAAAGATAAACGGAACAGACAGTCTTTGGGGGAGGGGGCAATGTTAATGTGAAGAACAGGAGATTGGCTGCTGGAGACGGAGGTGACATTTTCTTACACAAAGCAGGCTTTGTCCTTCACGGTATAGGCAATGGGTTAAATAAAGTGCAGTGTGGCCGCCTATCACCTTATCTGCCTCTCCCCCTCCTCCTCCGACCAGATAGCTGGTTCAGGGCCAGGAATGTGGCTACCTGAAGCCCTGCTCATGTTACTAAAGCAGCACCCAGCCACTGCAGCTGCCACCCTGAGATTTTTCTCTCCAAAGCCATCTGATCCCTAATCAGATGACTGAGACTCAACAATTGCCCCCCCGCCCCCACCAACAGGCGTATCTGCTGGGAAAGGGAAGGCTAAGTGGAAAGAACAGCACCTCGGCCTCATCCCCTGCATCTGCACACACCCCAAGCATGATCTCACCTGGTCTCCAGCAGCCCTGTGATGTCCTGCTGCTGTTAACTTCAGCTGACAGGTAATGAAGGCGAGGACTCACGGGCACAGACTTAGTGAGTAGCTGTGGCAGGACTTGAATCCAGATGGTCTGATTCTAGAGCATGTGCCCTTTTTAAACTGCTGTGTTTGTCTCCCTTCCCAGAATCTGAGGAAATGGCCCCCGAATCCAGGAGAGTCTGACTGATGGGCAATATTGTGTCCTGTCTCTAAGAGACATTTCCATATCTTGAAAATCCCAGCACTTTAATAGTCATGTGATAGTCCCCAGACTAACTCCCACATCCAGATAGATCATGAAAATCCTTTGTCCAGCTCTGCACCTAGAGACTTGATTCTAAAAACCTAAGGTCAGCCTAGCTATGGATCCAGTAAGATGTCTTTATAGCTCAATGACTCAAATAACTTCCTCTCCAAGTTTCTCATCTTCACCCAGTCTCTGTGCTGAAACTCATAAAACCAAAATAAAATCTTATTTCAGCATCCTCCCAACATTGCTGAATCCCCAGAAAGGCAGCACAGAACAAAGACCTGTTCACTGCTTCTCACTCCGGAGAGGCTCAGTTGATCTAAGACACTTAATATCTTGAGGTAGTGTGGGGCTGGGGTAGTGCAGGTGGGGAGGGGTGTAAGAACACAGCTGGATCCACAGTGCCAGCTGCCCCCTCATATGTCCACCTGTGGGCTGCACCTACAGCAACATCTGCCTGTCCCTCCTGTACACACCCCACGGTTCCTCCTTTATACATCAAGGTAGCTAGGACCAAGGACCCTCACCGTTCCATCCTCCAGCAGGAGTCGCAAGACTTTGTCACCAACTCTATAGTCCTTTACTATTTCAGCAGACTTCCAAACTTCTTCAGAATCAGGAATCCAAACCCTGTTGTACTGACCAAGAGAATAAGACAGGTTTAATTCCAGAACCTTTAGAGCAAAATACAAATCATTAGTTGACTAGACTCAGGGTAAGTTTTCTCCTTTCACTATCTCAGTAACGCTGGGCTGGATGAAGCACAAGCTGGAATCAAGATTGCCGGGAGAAATATCAATAACCTCAGATATGCCAAAGATACCACCCTTATGACAGAAAGCAAAGAAGAACTAACTTAGAACATCAACTAAGTCTCTTGATGAAAGTGAAAGAGGAGAGTGAAAAAGGTAGCTTAAAACTCAACATTCAGAAAACTAAGATCATGGCATCTGGTCCCATTACTTCATGGCAAATAGATGGGGAAGCAATAGAAACAGTGATAGATTTTATTTTTTTGGGTTCCAAAATCACTGCAGATGGTGACTGCAGCCATGAAATTAAAAGACGCTTGCTCTTTGGAAGAAAAGTTATGACAAATCTAAACAGCATATTAAAAAGCAGAGACATTACTTTGCAACAAAGGCCTGTCTAGTCAAAGCTATGGTCTTTCCAGTAGTCATGTATGGATGTGAGAGCTGGACTATAAAGACAGTGGAGCACTGAAGAATTGATGCTTTTGAACTGTGGTGTTGGTGAAGACTCTTGGAAGTCCCTTGGACTGCAAGGAGATCCAATCAGTCCATCCTAAAGGAAATCAGTCCTGAATATTCATTGGAAGGACTGATGCTGGAGCTGAAACTCCAATACTTTGGCCACCTGATGCAAAGAACTGACTCATTTGAAAAGACCCTGATGCTGGGAAAGATTGAAGGCAGGAGGAGAAGGGGATGACAGACGATGAGATGGTTGGATGGCATCTCTGATTCAATGGACATGAGTTTGGGTAAACTCTGGGAGTTGGTGATAGACAGGAAAACCTGTGCTGCAGTCCATAGGGTTGCAGAGAGTCAGACACGACTGAGTGACTGAACTGAACTGAAGTTCATTAGGAATGCCTTTACTTAATATTTGCTTGTGATGTTATTTTTTAAAGTGAAAATCGCTCAGTCATGTCCAACTCTTTAGAATCCCATGGACTATACAGTCCATGGAATTCTCCTGGCCAGAATACAAGAGTGGGTACCCTTTTCCTTCTCCAAGGGATCTTCCCAACCCAGGAATCGAACCCAGGTCTCCCACATTGGAAGTAGATTCTTATCAGCTGAGCCACAAAGGAAGCCTGAGGTAATTTTTTAAAAAATAATTGTATTTATTTATTGGCTGTGCTTGGTCCTCACTGTTGTGGGGGCTTTTCTGTAACTGTGGAGAGCAGGGGCTACTCTCTAGCTGCAGTGCACAGGTTTCTCATTGTGGTGGTTTTCCTTGGTGCAGAGCACAGGCTCTAGGGCACTCAGACTTCGGTAGTGCCGCTCCTGGACTCTAAGGCACAGGTGCACAGGCCTAGCTGCTTCTGTGCCATGCGGGATCTTCCTGGATCAGGGATCAAACCTGTGTCTTCTGTGTTGGCAGGCAGATTCTTTACCACTGAGCCATCATGGAAGCCCCTGAGGTAATTTTTAGTGTGTCTGCAACGCACCAGGTCTAGACGCTTCATGTCACAGGTAACAGAATTCCCAAAGACTCCTACATACATCTTGAAAAGGAAAGCTTGGGAGCAGAAAGGAAATCTGTGAGCCCCTCAATGCGAAGATCTGAGCACTGCAACATGAGTTGGAGCAGAGGGATTTGTTTCACCACTTATGGACTATGTGGCTCTGGGCCAGACACTTCTCCTGCTCACTTTTCTCATCTGAAAAATGGGCACAGTAAGACCTACTTCATAGGTTTGCCAGGAAAATTAAATAAGACAGCACAGCTGTGTAGTTGATGGCACTTTGTAAACTGCTGTGGAAGTATTGTTACAGTGGTGTTATCACAGTCTTACCGCACTGGTCAGCAGCCAGGGATTCCCTCCACGGAAACGCAGAAGTTCTAAGCTCAATTTCCCACCTGGCTCCGTGCTGATGTACAAGTCTTTAGCCTTTTGAACCACACTGCTATGTACTGAATTATTCCCCTTCCCCAGACTTCATCTGTTGAAGTCTTAAACCCAATGTGAGTATAGTTGGAGACACGGTCTTTAAGAGGTATAATTAAGGCTAAATGAGGTCATGAGGTCCTGGTCTGATAAGATTAACGTCCTTAGAAGAAGAGATACAACAGAGCTTGCACACACTTGCCCCACCTGCATGCACAAAAAGAAAGGCTATGGGAGTTCACAGTAAGAAGACAGCTGTCTGCACCAAACAGGAAACCCTCACCAGACACCAACCCTGCCAGTCAGTACCTTAATTGTGGGCTGTTCAGCCTCCTGAACTGAGAGAAAATATTAATACACCTCTGTTGTTGAAACACCCAGTCTATGGTATGTTGTTATGGTAATATAACAATTCATACTCATACACTGGGAAGCAGGCAGTCTCACTCTCCAGAATTCACCAGTGCTTCCTGAATGCTGCTTGAGATAAACACAAAGTGACTGCCGTGTCCCTACGGGGCAGCTGCGACAGGACTCTACAAGCCATGCTTCCCTCTCCTCCATGCGTGCTGTCAGCATCATATACTGACTGCTCTTGCTTTGACCAGGACCCACATCTCACATCCTCCTGTGGTCATCCATTCATTTGTTTGTTCTTTACTCCCTTGTTCATTTATCCATCTAGCCATTAATTGACAGATCCAGCACCTAGGCATCTATCATGCACGTGTCTGGCACAGTGCTGGTTTGTCAACACGGTCTTTTTACTAACTCAGCCAACCTCTAACCTAGAGCTGTATGTGCGTATGTGTATATTTGCATCTCTCTGCTCACGTATCGGTGGTTTCTAGAAATGGGGTACCCCTACAGGATACCCTGAGACATAACCAGGCCAAAAGAAACAAGAATTGGGAAGCACTCACATGGAGACATGAAGCAGCACTTAGAAAAATTCCTGAATCCATAGGCTAGATATTTCATAACCCATCCCAGATCTAGATGAAGCCTAAGAGGCCATCCAGCGTCGAACCCTCATTTCCCAGAGAAAACTAGCCTCAGGGACTCCAGGTTCCCCAGAAGCAGACCTGAGATGAGTAACATTGCAGGCTGGTGCCCACAGTGGCACCTCCATTCCACCTCCTTATACTCACAGGCCAAAGGAATGTTGGTACTCTGGCATTGTCCCTCACCAGGACAGATGGACTTTCTGAAGGTAATTGTCGAGTGTGTAAATTCTTATAACAGGCAATGTTTGTGCCTTTAGGAGAGAAAGGCATGGCACTTTTGCCTAAGTGCCTGCCATCCTGCTGAGTATAGTCCCTGGTCACTGAACTGGCACCGGCACCATCCTTCACTCTGGGGACAGTCCTGCACAAGACACTCTCCTCTGTGAATCTGATTCTGACATCTGAGAAGCCAAACATCATGACCAAATGATGGCCTGGACATGTGCCAGCTGAACATGTGGCTCGTGGTCTGCTGGTGCCTTTCCACCATGAGGAAATATTTCTTTAGGTTGAGAGATAAAACTTATTCAGTTACATAAAATTCTGGGCAATAATTATGACTTTTCATTTTTCTTCACTACGATTTTATATTCTCTATATTTTGCATATTTCACTTTTATAAGTAATGTAAATCAGAATATATCATGTTTAAAGGCAAATATGGGACTTCCCTGGCAGTCCAGTGCATAAGACTTCTGCAAGGGGCACAGGTTTGGCCCCTGGTTCAGTAACTAAGGTCCCTCATGTGTGCAGCGTGGCCAAAACAAGGCAAAAATCAAAAATATGTTTACAAAAAAGACTTGTACATGAGCATTTCATTGTAACTTTATTCATAATGGCTGAAAACTAGACTCTGTGTCCACTAACATGAGAATAAAAAACATAAACTGTGGTATCCTCATATAATGGACTACTACTTACCAATAAAAAGAATTAACTACAAGCAAGATACAAGCAAGAACATGAGTGAATCTCCAAGTGTTAGACTGAGTTAAAGAAGCTGTACACAAATGAGTGCATTCTGTATGAGTCCTTTAAATGCAGTATTAGAACAAGTAAAACAAATATAATGTGGAGAAAAATTCAGGACAATAGTTGCCTCCAGGTATGGCAGGTCCAGGGAGACATTTTTGTGGGCTATGGCAACATTTTATACCTTGAAGGGGTTTTGGTTAATAGGTGTTAAGCACTTTTCAAACCTCAGAGGATGTATACTTTAGATTTGTATATTTTGTTAATTTTACATGAAGAACTAAACAAATATGGAACTCTTGGAAATTCCCTGGTTAGGACTTGGCACTTTCATTGCCATTGCTCAGGTTCAATCCCTGGTTGGAGAACTAAGATGCTGCAAACCATGTGGTGCGGCCAAAAACCAAAAACTAAAAAATGAATATGGAACTCTGAACAATGTGCATACTGAAATATTTGGGAGGACATGTACTGATGTATGCAATTACCCTAAAATGCTTCCAAAAATAAGATGGGCTGAGGAGTGGACAGAAGTATAAAAAGATACACAGATGCGATACAACAAAGACAGTCAAATACTCATACTGCAGTCTAGGTGGTGGGACAGATGCTGACTGTTAAGTTTTTTCAACTTTTTTGTATACATTAAACCTTCATAATAGGTTGTTGAAGGAAATAAAGAATAAGTATAAAACAAAGTTTCAGGTACCAGGACTAGACTAGGACAAAGTTGTTTGAGAAGCACATTTACTAATCTATTAGTTAATATAAGCTACCTCACTTATCAAACAAAAATATATGTATATCATTGGTTTGATAGCAGTCATGACTCCCTAAGTAATCTGGGTTGCTTTAATTCTTGACAGCTAGCTAAGAGTAGGAGCTTGCTGAAATGTGGCATGGGGTGAGTAATATTTGTGAGCGGGGTGGGGTGGGTGGAGGGAAACAGAGAGAGAGAGAAAATGGAAGACTGACCCAGCAGGGACTTCCCTGGTGGTCCAGTGGCTAGTGATTCCACACTCCCAATGCAGGGGCTGGGGGGTCAGGGAACTAGATCCCACATGCCACAACTAAGAGTTCACATGCCGAAACTAAAAGATCCCATGTGCTGCAACAAAGATCGAAGATCCTACATGCCACAACTAAGACCCAGTGCAGCCAAATAACTAACTAAATATCAAAGAGAAAAAAGAATGACTTGGCAGGGACTTCCCTGGTGGTCCAGTGGCTAAGACTCCACGCTCCCAAAGCAGGGGGCTGGGGCTCCATCCCTGGTTTGGGAACTAGATATCACATGCCGCAACTAAGACCCAGCACAGACAAATAAACAAATATTAAAAAAAGAATGACCTGGCAGGTGATGACACACACTTAGAAATACACACCCATGCAAACAGGTGGACAGAAGCCTCACAAGCAGACACCCACACCCACACTCCACACATACTTGTAGCCATGGGTTACTGTTTTTCACATCAGATCTGCTATTGAGAATATTATTACTAACTTCATAAAACTGAAATCACTAATGTTTGTATGATAAAAATAATTTGAGACTATCTCATTTATCAAGAGTTGGCCACTATATAATTTTATAGGTGAAAGGATCCCAGGAGATTGTCTTTTCCAAGTTGTCCCTTAAAGTTTTTCTAGAGATTGCTTCAAATGAAATGGTGGTAGCCTACGATGTTTCGCAGCTGAGGTCCCCCAGGCCTTCCCATGGAATCCTGGGGCTCTGAGAAGTGATGTAAAAGTCACTAAGCCAAGCCAAGCCCTTTGTTTAACTGATCCCCAAACTCCAGCCCAGAGAGGCCAATAACTCACCAAACAACACAAAGAGCAAAAGCCAGGACTCCAGGGAGCCAAAGCTTGGGACTCCTTCTTTGAACTACTTGTGAATTAAATGAGCCTGGCCTGGAAAATAACCCTGAACTCTCAACTGCAACCATCTCCTTGAGAGTGCACAGGCTGGTTTGTTTCAGCTCAAAGTAGCCAGAAATGTAACAGGTCAGGTAAAACCAAAGTCTGTTTTTCTCCAGCGTGAACACAAATGTCTCCCTTAGCCCCGGACCCCCAGGCTGCCCACACCCCAAGCCCGGTGCCTCCACCGGCAAGGCTGTCTGCTGTTTAGGGCCCCGCAGCTGAGACCCAGCCTGGTAAGTAAACATGCCCAAGTTTACCCAGTTCCACCTCAGTTACACCCATTAGGTCCTGCCCTCCTGCAGCACATTCCTTGACCCACAAGGCCACGCTTCAAACGGAAGGAGAGCTACCCTTGCAGCGTTTGGACAAACAATGTAGCTAGCTCTCATATGACCTCCCCAGGATGGCGCCTTCCTATTAGTGCAGGTGCTTCCGGAGGCCGCCTGCAGTGGGGCTGGGAGAGCAGAGAGGCTCACCTCCCACAGAGGGAAATCACGGTGTGCCGCAGCCCAGGAGGCTGGGGAAGGAGGCAAAGGCTTCGGGAGTCCTGACCCTCAGGAAGTGACATGTCCCCAGGCACAGGCCACATTCGTCCGCCCACGTGCTCAGATGAGACGAGAGTGGCACCTGCTCACGCCTCCTGCCTGTTTAAGGGATTTACCAGCATCAGGCACTGAATGGCTTGGAGACTTTACACGGCGTGTGCGCTGCTGGGGGTCTTCTTCCTCGCCACTCTCTGAACTGGAAGGGGGTCTCCACACTCTCAATCAGCCAGGCCAGAGCAGCGGCCCCAAGCTCCCTCTCTCCTCCTCCTCCGCCTTAGTTATTCTTCCTGGCTCCTCTCTGCTCCCCAGCCTCCTCCGGTGTCTCCCAAGTTCCTTGTGGCCTCTCCTCATGACAGACTGTTTCTGGAGCATTTCACCCATGCCCACAGCTTCCACCACTCCCCTGGCACCATGGAGGCCCAGATCTCTAAGTGGGTCTAGAAACATTACCACCTGTCTCCCACATGTCACCCCCTAAATGTCTTCTGACACACAAATGCCAGGCTCAAGTGATCATTATACCAGCCTCAAATAAGATCTTCCTCCTCAATTCTCTTACTCCTCAAATCAGAAACCTGGGACACCACTGGGCACCCCCACCTCCCTTCCCTTTGTCCCTAACAACTAAATGGTCACCAGGTGCTAGGACGCCTACATCTTAAACAGGTCTCATCTGTGTGCCCCATCCACTCCCCCCCATGCCACGGCCACCAATTGGTTCCCCTATGCGGGTCCCACAGCCTGCTGAGTGCTTCCTCAACTAGGCTGAACCCAGGGTTTCTGTGGACACAAAGATTCCTTTACCCACACCCGAATTTCCATGAGTGGGGCCCAGCAAGGAGGAAAACTAAAAGTTCCTCCTGATGGATACTGGGAAACATTCAGGCCTGGGAACCAATCCTAGTCAGTTCTCCTACTCAGCCTCAGTTACCTTTTTCAGTCCATCCCTGGCTTGCTGCCACCCAAACCACTCGCAGTTTCTGGAACATGCCAAGCTCTTGTGCTGTGCACTTTCTGCTTCTTCACCCACAGTGTCACCCATCCTCCCCGCTGCAGTGAGCAAACTGCCCTGAGCAGTCAGAGTCAGTTCAAGACTCCTACATGGGGTATGTCTCCCCTGCCCAACCCACTACACCCTCCACCCCAGGCCGGACCGGATGCTTCCTATTTAGAGCTCTCTCTGCCCCTTCCCCAGGTTTCAGATAGCTTCCCTTCTCCACCACTGGCATGTGAGCTTCAAGAGCCTTGTCTCTGTGCCCTGGAACTCAATTCAATGACTTCCCCATAGCTAACATAAAACATAACAATATCTACTGAATAAAAATTCAAATTCCAAGTAGTTTGCACAAATAAACTTGGTACTTTAGTCTTTACATCCTGCTGTTTTTTACTCTTTTGAACTACTTATATATAATTTAATTTTTTTCTTTTCTGGCCATGCCATGCCATATGCAGGATCTTAGTTTCCAACCAGGGATTGAACCCACACTGCCTATATTGGGAGCATGGGCTCTTAACCATTGGACTGCCAAGGAAATCCCTAAACTATTCATATATAATACAATAGAATATAATATGATAGATAAATCTAATTTTCCAGGGTGGTTAATGATATAAAGAAGTCTAAAAGCTGCTTGGACTAGCCAAATGGAAATTACTCAACTCAGCTTTGACCTTATTTTAGACTGAGGCTCTGGACTGCATTTCTCTTGACCTTGCATATCTGAGTCTCAGCAGAAATTCTGTGAAGATACTTTGTGAATTTCTCAGGCACAAGAAAGAGAAAGAGATGGGTAAAGGATAATATAACCTGTGAATCTGGGAATAAAACCTGAGTCTTGATTAATTAGAAAGAGCAACTTAAGGTCTTTAGAAGCATGCTACAGAGCTCTACTGCTGCACCCTGCATTCATCGCTGTCACCAGCATCTTAAGATAAAAAACCAGAACGCATGTGTATCAAATACAAACATAAACTGATAAAGATGATCAAGATACAAAAAAATTTTTTTTAAAGATTCAAAAAGATTTTGATAAGCTGCAGAACACTAAACAATAAGACAGGAATAAATGTAACGTCCAATGGTTAGATACCAAAAATTAACTGTATTACAATAAGATCAATATAAAAAAAAAACCAACTTCTATTAAGCATTATGTGTCAGGTATTGTGCTAGGGATTTTACATAAGTTATTTAATGACTTGTGTAAAAGTCAATGAAAATGACTGGTAAGACTTAAATCCATTCTATGGGTGTGGAAACTCAAAGAAGTTAAGTAACTTGCTCAATGTCATCCAGTTAGGAAGTAGCAGAGCCAAGATTTAACCCAGCCACCGTGTAGGTGCATTCCAGGAGCAGCACGCAGTAGCTCTGCTTAAAACAAACAGAACATGACTTAATGCTTGCCTGCACAGAGGGCTGCCCACAGGAGGTTGCAGCCCCACAAGTTCTACAGTAATCTGGCTGAGCAGACCAGACCTAGAGAACAGTGTCACTAAGATGGGCGTCAAGAAATTGAAAATCATCCAGAGGAAGGTGGCCTTGATGGTGAAGGGTCAGGAATGATGCTGTAGCAAAAAGTTTGGTAGTACTGTCACTCCCTCAAGCTCTCAGTTCTGCCCACACCTCATTTCTAAAGAGCTCCACATCTTAACTCCTGCCACCCAACCTCAGGTCCACCAGTCCCTTCTGAAGCTATTCCATGTCTGGTGCCTTTCGTATATCTTCAAATTTCAGTCTTCCAACATTTCTGTCCCTTAAGTCTGTGATCATGCCCAGGTGTCCCCTCTTGCCCTCACAGTTGTACTAAAAGAGAAGCAATGCCAAGGACATCCTGGTGGCCAAACCTAAAGATGCTTCCTCAGCCTTCATTCTCCTTGACTCCTCTGCAGCTACAGAACTGACTGAAGACTTGTTATTGATATACATGGTCTTCAGACTTTGCATATTTGATTTGTTTATGATCACACAACAGATACATTCTTGTGTCCTCATTTTCCATGTTATTATGATCTCTTCATAAGTAGCATTTTCAACGGCTTCATACTATTCTATTCTTTTTTCTATAATTCACTTAACTCTAGCCTTATGCTGGACATTGGGCTTGGTTCCATTTTAGTTATTAGAAGTAATTAGAATAGCTAATTAGTTCTAACTTATTAGAAGGTTATTTGATCTGATAAATAACCAGATGTTGGAAGAGGTAGCTATGAAACTGATGGACTTTCCAAAACTCCTCTGTGTTGTGGGGAGAAAGGTCAGAGCCCTTGAAGAAACAGAAGATGACGAAGGTGGTTGAATAGGTGGTAACAGTAGGATGTAATAAGAAGACAGGCTTTTAATCCTAGCTTCATTGCTTCTGTGTAACCTTAAGCAACTTACTTAACTTGAGTGATTTGTAAAAATGGGATAGCAATATCTAACACATGGCCTTGTTTATTCAGATTAAATGAAAGATGTTCTGAGGATAAAAGTCACAAACCTCTGAGGATGGCATCTGGCACATAAGAAGTACTCAGTGACTATAAGATAAAAGTAACCTTGATCCACACCATCTCTGTCATGCCCATAGCTCTTTCTGAAAGCAGAAAAACTCATTCATGCATGCACCCATCAAACATTTACTGAGTCCTTACTGCTCCCTGTTCTCTAGAAACTCTTGGTTAACAGGCAAGAAAGAGTTAAGGAGCTGCTACGTCAGCATGAAATGTGCCTGGATAGAGGGACCGGCTGCAGAGATTTCTCAGAAGAGGCACCGCTCAACAATGTGAGTTAACCTCAACAAGAGGTTAATATCCAAAATACACAAGTAGCCCATACAGCTCAAAATAAAATAAACAACCCAATGAAAAAATGGGCAGAAGACCTCAATAGACATTTGTCCAAAGAATACATACAGACAGCCAGTGGGCACATGAAAAGATGCTTGACACTGTTAATTATCAGCAATTAATTAATAATTATTGGGCTTCCCCGGTTGGCTCAAGGGTAAAGAATCTGTCTGCCAATGCAAGAGACAGAGGAGATGTGGTTTCAATCCCTGGGTTGGGAAGATCCCTTGGAGAAGGAAATGGCAACTCACTTCAGTATTCTTACCTGGGAAATCCCATGGACAGAGGAGCCCGGCGGGCTACAGTCCATGGGGTAACAAAAGAGTTGGACACAACTTAGCTACTAAACAACAACTAATAATAATTGATGATGACCATAGTGCCCATCACCAAAATCTCTACAACTAATAAATGCAGGAATGGGTGTGGAAAAAAAAACCTTCTGACACTGTTGGCAGAATGTAAATTGATGGTCATTATGGAAAACAGTATGGAGGTTCCTTAAAAAACTAAAACTAGCACTATCATATTATTCAGCAATCCTAATCCTTCATCCAAAAAAGATGAAAACTCTAATTCAAAAGGATACATGCCCTGCAATGTTCATAGCAGCACTATTTATAATAGCCAAGTCATGGAGACAATCCAGTGCCCATCAACAGACTGGCTTAAGAAGATGTATGTGTAAAATTCAGCCATAAAAAAGAATGAAATACTTCCATTTTCAGCAACATGGATGAACCTAGAGAATATCATATTAAGTTGGAGAAAGACAAATATTATACCACTTACATGTATAATATAAAAAATAATACAAATGGATCTATATACAAAACAGAAATAGACTCACATGGGAAACAAACTTATGGTTACCAATGGGGGAAAGAAGTGGAGGGGGAGAAAGAAACTAGGAGTATGGGATTAACAGATCCAAACTACTATACATAAGAGATAAACAAAAAGGGTTTACTGTATAACACAGGGAACAATATTCAATATCTTGCACTAGTTATCAAGGAAAATAATCTGAAAAAAGATACATACTTGAGTAACTTTGCTGTACACCTGAAACTAATACAATATTGTAAATCAACTGTACTTTGATTAAAAAGAGTGAGTGAAGAGGCACTGCTCCAATTGAATTTGTAAAGGTAAGGCTCTGGTGAGCAACACAGACAGATGCTATACCAGGGCACAGGGTGGTGAAGCTGCAGGAATGCACTGCAGGGCAGCAGGAAGACTGGCAAAGCATGAGCCAAGGTAGGAGCTGGCAGGTGGCTCCTGACAATTCGGGGCGGGGGGTGGGGGTGGGGAGGCGGCTTGTGGCTGGTTGGTGAGTCTGAAAGTGACAAGGGCCCCAGAGGGGCTCAAGCAGGAGATGGCCAGACCGGTTTTTCTCAGAGAGATTTCAAATAGTGGAGCTGCTGAACAGCAAACACTCTGTACATTTCTAAGGCATATTGCCAAATTGATTTTGAAAAGGGGTGGGTCATTTTACTCTCCAACCAGCAGCAACTACTCTCAACACACTGCCTCGCAGGAGTCTCCTTTCTCAGAACCTCTTCCTGTGATTCCCACGCCAGGTCTCCCACGTCCTCCTCCCTGCGGTGGCTCCATCTGCCTCCCCTCAGCCTCCTTTCCTTTCCTGAGGGGATGCAGCCCTAGCGTCTTGTCTTGGCTCTCTTTCACCTCTTGCTGAGGCCCTCACTGCCTGGGCTTCAGTGACTACCTCTGGGCAGAAACTCCTGGCCCATCCTCTACACCGGGCTCCAATTAGCCAGGGCACTGCCCCCAGGAAGCCCTATCAAACACCTCAGCCTCTGCAGATACAAACCTTGCCTCATAACTTTCCTAACGTCTCCTCTTCTTGAAGTCCCTGTGTCAACAGCACCATCCTGCTTCCATCATCCAGACTCTAACCTCACGTCATTCTTGGCTCATCCCTCCCCCTCAGAGGCCGCAGCTCAGTCTCTCTTCTTTATCTATCTTTACATGCTCTCTGGACTCAGCTTGCATCCTCCACTTCTAATACTGCAGCCCTGATTCTTTTCCAGACATTTAGGATGACCTGAGAACTCAGCTACCTGACTTCAGGCTCTCTCCCACGGACACAGTCCCATGGTAACTGCTGGCTTATCTGACTTCCTAAAACACCCCATTCAAAATCTTCATTGGAGTATGAAGTCCTGACCTAACTCTTTGGCAGTCAAGATTTTCCCCTTCTCGGCCCCACCCCTGAGCAGCCACCTCCGTGCTTTCCAGGCCTCAGCAGATTGAATTCCTTGACAGTACTCACTTCTCATTAACCAGAAAACTTCTGGGATTTCTTGGTGGTGCAGTGGATAAGAATCCGTCTGGTGATACAGGGGACATGGGTTTGATCCTTGATCCGGGAAGATTCTACATGCCGAGGAGCAACTAAACCCATGCGCCACAACTACTGAGCCTGTGCTCTAGAGCCTGGGAGCCGAAACTACTGAGCCCGCATGCTGCAACTACTGAAGCCTGAGTGCCTAGGACCTCTTCTGTGCAATAAGAGAAGCCATCTCAATGAGAAGCCTGAGCAGCACAATGAAGAGTAGCCCCTGCTCGCCGCATCTAGAGAAAGCCGGCACACAGCAATGAAGACTCAGTGCAGCCAAAAATAAATAAAAAAGAAAACTCCTCGAGGCAAGACTATCACTTAAAATTTTTTTCTACCCACTCTCCCACCCCAAGCAGGAAGGTGGGAGGGAGGGAGTGATAGGGAAGCAAGGGAGAGAGTGTAAGATTTTATCTCCGTTTAAGGAACTCTTTAAAAAAGCAAGTTCACTAAAACCTAAACAGGGATCTTCACAGACAGGTAGCTCTGAAACTGACAAAGTGGAGGCTGACTGGCTACCGGGAAGAAAGATAGCAGCTTAGGGACACAGGACTTACTTGGACACAAAATGGGTAGAGACGGCCATCAAGGCACCTTTTGGCTCTGGGATTCTCAGTCTTTGTCCATCCAAGCTCACCTCTAGAAAACTCGTGCATAGTAGTTTTTCTACATTGTGCCTGGTACCTAGTTGGCACTTAATAAATATTTCTGGTGTGAGGCACTTGATGACAGGTGTCCTCACATCCCTGTATTTTTGCTTCAACAAAAAGTTACTTAAAATGGATTAATCAAAAATTTTTTCTCTGTCCTCCAAAGTAGCTTCCAAGAATAGTTCTGTTCAAGAATTTTCTTTTACCTTCAATAAGTTGAAGCCCTAAGTTGCATGGTTGAACATCTGATGACTCACATTCTCCCAGGTAAAACTATTCCAACATTGCCATTTAGAATTCTGGTTAATGGAAATGCATTAGAAGGGGAAATAGTTTTGGTTAATTTGTATTTTTACTATTAACAACAAAGTAGAAAAAAGTTGCGTAAACAACAAATTTACAGCTATTGTTTATTTCAATAGCAAAAGAGTCTTTTTAAACATAAATCTAGGGCACATGTCAGGGGAAATTGTTGAATTCTAGTCTTTTCCATTTGAATACTGGGGACCAGGGACCACGGATATCCTCCACTGGGGTAGGGGATGGCTTTACAGCGATTAGAATGGATTTTTTTTTTTTTTTTCCCAGAAAGGCTGACACTTTCACAGTTTCTATCCTAGTATTTAACCAAGTTCATCTCAGAAGATTCTGGGCACCGTGTGGGAATGTTGGCCTTCCAGGACTGGGGTGGGGGGAAGGCCTCCGGTGGCGAAGAAGTTTCAGAGGAATGCTCTAGAGTGATTCCCACAGTCAGAATGTAGGAACTCTAGAAAACATCCTGAAAGCTGCAGTTCGAGCCTCTGTGCCGGAGGTGCTCAAAGGGGCTCCCAAAATGAAAGATAATGGATGTTATTATTCGACCACGTCTGAGGTTTCTACGTCTCCACGGGCAACTCTGATTCCACCTGTGGCTCGGGAGGAGGGGCCGAGCGGCGCAGGAACAAGACCGACACGCGACCCTCGCCGGAAACCGAGAAGCCCGGGTCCGGAGCAGCAGCCTCTCGCACTCGCCCGAGGGGACTCTGGCTGCCGGGAGAGGGGTGTGGGAGAGGGGGCCTTCCCCTAGGTCGGGGCCGGAGCTCTCGAGGGGGCGACGCTCCCCGGGCCCGCAGTTCCTCCGCAGCCCCTCCCCGAGGCGAGAACGCCAGGTGCACAGGTGTGGCCCGGCCGCTGCCCTCCCGCGCGCCTCCCGCCTACCTTTGTGTATAGCTCGGCCACCGCCATGGGCAGACGGGCCAGCTCGAGGGCTGCGCAGACGAGGGGCTCGGGGGCTGGGCGGGCGGCTCCGCGGCCCAGCGGAAGGGAACCGTCCTGCAGGCCCAACAAACTAGAGGCGGACCCTGCCGCGGGAGAAGTTCTCCAGCCGCCGAGCAACTTTCCCGAGCGCCGGCGGCGGCGCAGGAGGGGAGTCCGGATTGGCCCTTCCCGGCCCCGCTGGCGCGGCCTCGCCGTGATTGGCGGCGGGGGGCTGCGGCGGGCGCTCCGCCCCGCGGCTCCCCGCGGCTCCCCGCGGCTAGGCGGGCCCACCTGGCGGGTCAGGGCTCTCGGCCAAGGACTGGGCCGCTAGGGAGTCGCTGGCTCTCAGAGCAGGAAAAAGGTGTGTTCCGAAGCGTTCCCGACCCAAGTTTTAGCTTCTTCAGGTCTCAGCGTGCTTACTTACTGGAAGGAGCATAGGATATAACCATTTGCATAGAAAATCCAGGAGAACCACTAGAACTTGTTAAAGAGTTCAGTCAGGCAACCATATTCAAAATCAAATGTGAAAATGAATACTTTTCCAGTGTATGATCCAATAGCCAGTTAGAAAATATGATAGAAAGATAGAAAATAAGGTATTTGTAATATCAATGAAAACGAAGTATCCGCTGACAAAAACGCACTTTACCTTTGTGGTGAAAAAGTTTCAATTTCTTTTCAAGGGTCAAAAAGAAGGTCGGAATGGGGAGTCATGCTGTTTTCATGGATAGGAATATTTAATATTGTACAGGTGTCAATTGTACCCAAATGAATATATAAGCCTAATATAACTGGAATAAAGATCCCAGCAGGAGTTTTGCAGAATTGCAAAGTGGTTTTATATTTTTGAGGGCTTCCCTGGTGGCTCAGAAGGTAAAGTGTCTGCCTGCAACGCGGGAGATAATGGGTTCGATCTCTGAGCTGGGAAGATCCCCTGGAGAAGGAAATGACAACACACTTCAGTACTCTTACCTGGAAAATTCCGTGGACGGAGGAGCCTGGTTGACTACAGTCCATGGGATCGCTGAATTGGACATGACTGAGCAACTTCACTTTATATTTTTTATGGAATAAAGGTCTGTGTATAACTAAGATAGTTCTCAAAACAAAGAACAAAAAGGAGAGATTGGCCCTACCTTGTATTAAGGTATATCACAAAGCCGTTAAAACTATGTGATACTGTCATGGGAATGAATACATGAATAATGGAACAGAACGGGGTCCTCCAACAGGACCTTGCATTATATAGTGTGGCCGAGAGAATCTAATGAGGAAGGAAGAGATTATTTAATGGAAGTGTCATTATATAGGGGGGAAGGCAAGTGCATGGCAAACAGCGCATCCAAAAATAAATTCCAGATGGATTCATGATTAAAACTTAAAAGCAAACCTAGAAAACAAAAAAGTAAGGGTAATATCTCTGCAATGCTTGGCATGTGGAATCTTAGTTTCCTGATCAGGGGTGGAATCTGTGCCCCTTGCAGTGGAATCGCCGAGTCTTAACCACTGTCTTAAGCCAGGGGGTAATATCTTAACTGTTGGGTTAAGAAAGAATGAGTTAAGATACAAAGTAGCAGAGCTATACAAGGGAAAAATTACAGATTTGAGGTCATCAAAATGAAACATTTCTGTTCAGTAAAGTGCACCATTCACATAAAAAAGGCAACAGATTAGGAAATATATTTGCAATTAAAAAACAAATAATTAATATCTAGACTATTAATCTAGAATATATAAGAAACTATTGTAAATTGGTTTAAGAAAAGATGGGAACTCCAGTTTTAAAAACTGGACAATTGGTAGTGGAAATGAATAGACAGTTTGTGTATGGGGATACTCAAATGGCTGGTTAGCATATAAAGACATGTCAACTTTATTAGTAGAGAAATGCAAATGAAGATATCACTCTGCTCCCATATGATTGGGAACAATATTTAAGTTGGACAACATTGTATGTTGCCTAGGATGTGAGGAAACAAGAACTGTTTTGCTCATACAGCTGTGGGAACTACATAATCATCCCTTGGTATCCAAGGGGGGACTGGTCCCAGGACCCCAAAGATATCAGACTCTTCCATTGCTCAAGTCCCTTGTGTATAATGGCATAATATTTGCATATAACCTATACATATTCTTCTTATACATTTTAAATCATCTCTAGATTATTTATAATACCTAATACAATGAAAATGCTATGTAAACAGCTGCTGGAAATTCAAATTTTGCTTTTTTGGAAATTTCTGGAATTAAAAAATATATATATATATTTTGGATCTGAGGGCAGTTGAATCTGTGGATGCAGAACCTGTGGATATGGAGAACTGACTGTACTGATATTCCCATTTGAGAAAGCAATCTGAGAATATTTAGTAAAAATAAATTCAGGCAGAAAAATTTCTCACATAGTCTCACATTGTCACCCAGAGAGACAGTTAAGTAGATGTTCATCACAACACAGTTGTATATCAAAGAACTGGAAACACTTAAATATCCATCAAAAGAGGGGATGAATAAGTAAAATCATGTATGCTTACAATACAAAACCATATAGCTTCTGGTAGGAGTGGACATGAGCTACCTATACCACTTAGAGAGATATGAAAAACAATGCTGAATAGATAGCTAGCACAAGTCATATATATTTTAAACTCACAAAAACTGCAATACTATTTGTTGTCCATGGATATAAGCATATGTAAATAAAAGTGTGGGTGATAAATTATAAAGTCATCCATTAAATAAACAAAAGTGGATATTTATGAGGTTGAGGGAAGTGGGACTGGGGATAAAGCAAAAAGTGAAGCCAAGAATATTAAAAAGGACTTGACATGGACCAACCAAAATAGGAGCCAAAATAAGAAAGCTACGGTAAATTCAATTTTGTGCACTTATTGTCCAAAATAACATAAAGATAAAGAAAAGGCATAATTCAGATAGGGACAGCTGTGTGGTTCCTAGAGTTAAGAAAGGAATCTAAAGGTCTAATTACTTTTTTCTTGATTTTTAAATTTAGTATTATTACTGGCCATACCAGACAGCTTGTAGAACTTTAGTTCCCCGACCAAGGATTAAAACCAGACCATACAGTGAAAGTGCTGAGTCCTAACCACTGGACCAGCAGAGAATTCCTACTTTTTTCTGTAAGTAAAAAAATTTTATTGAAGAATAAAATTATATACAGCAAAGTGCACAAATAATAAGTGTATATCTCAATATATTCTTATACATGGATACAGCAACACACTCAAGTAACCACCACTCAACTCAGGCATAGAACATTTCTGACACCCTAAACCTTCAATGTGACTTCAAGCCATTACCCCTTACAGATAACCACTTTTATGATCTCTATCAGTATGATTAGTTTAACATATTTTAGATGTTTTTATAGGTGGAATCATGTTTGTAACTTTTTACATGACATTTATCTATGCTGCTGCATGTAGCTATAGTACTATTTTTGTTGCTGTATAATATTCCATTGTATAAATATTCTATAGTTTATTGATTCATTCTCTTGAAAGTGAAAGTCGCTCAGTCCTGTCCAACTCTTTGCAACTCCATGGACTATACAGTCCATTGGAATTCTCCAGGCCTGAATACTGGAGTTGGTAGACTTTCCATTCTCCAGGGGATCTTCCAAACCCAGGGATCAAACCCAGGTCTCCTGCACTGCAGGCAGATTCTTTACCAGCTGAGACACAAGGGAAGCCCAAAAGGAAGGCAGACGCCAGGTGTAACTCTAATGCTGTGACTCAGATTCATTCTCTTACTAAGTATTTGGGTTGTTTCATTTTGTGATGATGAGGCTCAGGGCACACACCACTCCAAGATGTGCTACTCTGCCATGTGGATCATTTTCAGCTGAAAACAAGCAGGCTCAGAGTCCTCTGTGTGTCCCATTGCCAGCAAATATTTGTTTACCAAACATTACTATCTTCCTGAAATTACCTTACTTCCCTTTAAAGTCACAAAGGGACTTTGAGACTTAGTCCAGAATATATGATACCTCTTTGTCATTATTCCAGAATTTATATATACTTCATCTTGCCTTGATGTCCTTGAAATTATTCACATTTATGTGCTTTCCCCATGCACATGTAGTAAATTTGATTTAAAAGCCTTACAGCATTTTAATTACCAGCTAAAAGCACTAAGCAGGGGAAACACTCCTCCCAAAGTGGCTGTTAAGAATAATGCTTCTTTTTTAACAAAGGAATTTAAAATTATCAGTTTCCTTCTATGATCTGCTTTGGCGACATCTCATAAACTTTGAGTTTGTTGCATTTTTGTTTTGAAAGAAAATGAAGAGTTCAAAATATTTTCTAATTTCCCTTGTGATTTGTTGTTATTAGAAGTGTCTTATTTAATTTCCAAATATTTGCATATTTTGCAAATTTCCTTCTGTGGTTTTCTAATTTGATTCTGTTGATTTCTAATTTGCTTCCATTCTCTATTGTGGTCAGAGAACATTCTTTATGTGATCTCAATATTGTTCAATGTATTAAACTCTTTTCATTGTCTTGCATGTGATTTATTCTGAAGAATGATCAGTATGTATTTCAAAAGAATATGGGTAAAGGGTTCTATAAATGTCAGTTAGATCAAAGTGGTTAATATTGTTTTCAAGTCTTATATATTCTTGCTGATTTTGTCTACTTCTGCTAATTACAGAGAATATGGTATTGATGGCTGCAATTATTATTGCTGTCAATTTCTCCTTTCAGTTTTCTCAGATTTTACTTCCTGTGTCTTTGGGTTCTGTTAGGTGTATACAATTTTTAAAAACAGGAAAAAAAAAACAAGGACTCAGGCAAGGCTTATTTCTTTCTCATATACGTATATATTTTAGATTATTTTCCATTATAGAGTATTATAAGATATTGAATATAGTTCCTTGTACTATACTATAAATCCTGTTGTTTATCTGTTTTATTTTTAGTAATAGTTTGTATCTATTAATCTCATACTCCCAATTTACCTCTACACTTCCCTTTCCCCTTTGGTAAACAGAAATTTCGAAATGCAGTACTTGGATGCAATATCAAAAACAACAGGATGATCTCTGTTCATTTCCAAGGCAAACCATTCACTATCACGGTAATCCAGTTCTATGCCCTGACAGTAATGCTGAAGAAGCTGAAGTTGAACGGTTCTATGAAGACTTACAAGACCTTCTAGAACTAACACCCAAAAAAGATGTCCTTTTCATTATAGGGGACTGAAATGCAATAGTAGGAAATCAAGAAATACCTGGAGTAACAGGAAAATTTGGCCTTGGAGTACAGAATGAAGCAGGGCAAAGGCTAATAGAGTTTTGTGAAGAGAACCCACTGGTCATAGCAAACACCCTCTTCCAACAACACAAGAGAAGACTCTACACAGGACATCACCAGATGGCCAACACCGAAATCAGCCTGATTATATTCTTTGCAGCCAAAGATAGAGAAGCTCTATACAGTCAGCAAAAACAAGACTGGGAGCAGACTGTGGCTCAGATCATGAACTCCTTATTGCTAAATTCAGACTGAAATTGAAGAAAGTGGAGAAAACCACCAGACCATTCAGGTATGACCTAAATTAAATCCCTTTTGCTTATACAGTGGAAGTGAGGAATAGATTTAAGGGACTAGATCTGATAGACAGAGTGCCTGATGACTAGGGATGGAGGTTCCTGACATTGAACAGGAGACAGGGATCAAGACCATCCCCAAAAAAAGAAATGCAAAAAAGCAAAATGGCTGTCTGAGGAGGCCTTACAAATAGCTGTGAAAAGAAGAGAAGTGAAAAGCAAAGCAGAAAAGGAAAGATATACCCATTTGAATGCAGAGTTCCAAAGAATAGCAAGGAGAGATAAGAAAGCCTTCTTTAGTGATCAATGTAAAGAAATAGAGGAAAACAATAGAATGGGAAAGACTAGAGATCTCTTCAAGAAAATTAGAGATACCAAGGGAACATTTCATGCAAAGATGGGCTCAATAAAGGACAGAAACGGTATGGACCTAACAGAAACAGAAGATATTAAGAAGAGGTGGCAAGAATACACAGAAGAACTATCAAAAAAGATCTTCACAACCCAGATAATCACAATGTTGTGATCACTCACACTCTCCTAGAGCCAGACATCCTGGAATGTGAAGTCAAGTGGGTCTTAGGAAGCATCACTACAAACAAAACTAGTGAAGGTGATGGAATTCCAGTTGAGCTATTTGAAATCCTAAAAGGTGATGCTGTGAAAGTGCTGCACTCAATATGCCAGCAAATTTGGAAAACTCAGCAGTGGCCAAGCAGTGGCCACAGGACTGGAAAAGGTCAGTTTTCATTCCAATCACAAAGAAAGGCAATGCCAAAGAATGCCCAAACTACTGCACAATTGCTTTCATCTCACACGCTAGTAAAGTAATGCTCAAAATTCTCCAAGCCTGGCTTCAGCAATACGTGAACCGTGAACTTCTAGATGTTCAAGCTGGTTTTAGAAAAGGCAGAGGAACCAGAAATCAAATTGCCAACATCTGCTGCATCAATGAAAATGCAGGAGTTCTAGAAAAACATCTGTTTCTGCTTTATCGACTATACCAAAGCCTTTGACTGTGTGGATCACAATAAACTGTGGAAAATTCTTCAAGAGATGGGAATACCAGACCACCTGACATGCCTCTTGAGAAACCTGTATGCAGGTCAGGAAGCAACAGTTAGAACTGGACATGAAACAACAGACTGGTTCCAAATAGGAAAAGGAGTACGTCAAGGCTGTATATTCAAGGATGTATTTTGTCATCCTGCTTATTTAATTGATATGCAGAGTACATCATGAGAAATGCTGGGCTGGATGAAGCACAAGCTGGAATCAAGATAGCTGGGAGAAATAGCAATAACCTCAGATACGCAGATGATACCACCCTTATAGCAGAAAGTGAGGAAGAACTAAAGAGCCTCTTGATGAAAGTGAAAGAGGAGAGTTAAAAGTTGGCTTAAAACTCAACGTTCAGAAAACTAAGATCATGACATCCAGTCCCATCACTTCATGGCAAATAGAAGGGGAAACAGTGGAAATGCTGGCTGACTTTATTTTTCTGGGCTCCAAAATCACTGCAGATGGTGATTGCAGCCATGAAATTAAGATATGCTTACCACTTGGAAGGAAAGTTATGACCAACCTAAAGAGCATATTAAAAAGCAGAGACATTACTTTGCCAACAAAGGTCTGTCTAGTCAAGGCTATGGTTTTTCCAGTAGTCATGTATGGATGTGAGAGTTGGATGGTAAAGAAAGCTGAGTACCAAAGAATTGATGCTTTTGAACTGTAGTGTTGGAGAGTCCCTTGGACTCCAAGGAGATCCAACCAGTTCATCCTAAAGGAGATCAGTCCTGGGTGTTCACTGGAGGGACTGATGTTGAAGCTGAAACTCCAATACTTTGGCCACCTGACGCAAAGAACTGACTCATCTGAGAAGACCCTGATACTGGGAAAGATTGAGGGCAGGAGGAGAAGGGGACAACAGAGGATGAGATGGCTGGATGGCATCACCAACTTAATGGACATGAGTTTGGTTAAACTCCTGGAGTTGGTGGACAGGGAGGCCTGGCATGCTGTGGTTCATGGGGTCGCAAAGAGTGGTCATGACTGAGCGACTGAACTGAACTGAAACAGAAAGTTTTCTTTTTTTGAAGTTTGTTTTCTTTGTCTATGAGTCTGTTTCTGTTCTTGAATATAGACTCATTTTTAACCTGTATTTTCACTTATATTTAGTTCAAAATATTTTAAAATTTCTGTAGAAATTTCTTCTTTGACCCATGTGTCATTTAGAAGTTGTTTAATCTTCAAGTATTTGGGGATTTTCCAGCTGTCTTTCTGTCATTGATTTTTAGTGTTAGTCTTTTAAAATTTAAAGATGTGTTTGATAGCCCCCAATGTGATCTATATTGGTGTATGTGATGTGGGTTTATTTATGACACTAACAAAAATCCTTTACATCCATATCTTTATTTGAACAATTTTCTTTAATAGCTAGGAGAATACAGTATTAATGACACACATTTACTAAGCACAACATCAGACAACTACAAATTTAGAGCATAAATGTCTATCTGATATTGTTTTGGTTTTCATCTTAGCACTAGGTGATATCTAGTGAAAATCCATGTTTCAAAGGCTTTTGTTGACATGAGGTGCACTTTTAACTTATTGTTAAAAATTTCATGTGAAATTTAACTCTAGTGGGGTTAGTTTAAAACCAGTGTTGGTTGATAATGCCTTTCACTTTTCAGTACTTTTGCTTCCTTTTTCATGGAGGAATATTTCACCTAAGAACTTTTCAAAGATTAACTAGATCATGTTTTTCTGTGTAGGTCAAAGTAGAATTCCTTTTCCAGATCCAACAAGGAAAAAGAAAAGCTGCAATGTTCAATGCCATGGTAGTTAAAAGACATATCCATTTCACAGTAAGTTGACAATTGAAGTTAGTAATTAAAATAAAATATATTAAATGTCATAAGCTCATTTCTATGCAACACTGTTAGAGCAACTTAAATTCTCCAAGGACACAAGAAAATCAATGTCTAACTCCTGGGTTCCACAAAAATACACAATTAGGATAATAAATTATAACACATATATCCACATTTGAAGGAAAAATTCAGCATATGTTGGAAAAATTAAATGGCTCAAGTGTTGTAGAGAGCCTGAAATGTAGGCTAACTTTTTATAACATATAATAACAATAAAATATTTAAAACTATTGACTCTGAAAAATGTCATGAAAACGTATACTGACCTACTAAGTATTGAATTATACATACAAACTTCAATTCAAAAAACATTTTTCTAAAAAGAAATGTTTTCTGTCAAATATTTCAAGCAACATTACAATAATAAGGAAATGGTATTCATATTTAGACATCTTAATGAATCTAGTAACACCCATTAAATTGAGCTAATGAGCATTTTAACTAGACCAAATTATAAAATAAAAAATGTATAAAATGTATTTTGGCAGATATTTTACATAGTGCTTTCCAGTTCCTGATCTATTGAGACATCTATCATAATCTGTTTGACTTAATTTAGGGTAATACAATGAATTAGAATTATAGCACTCTTTCCTATTTTCACTCCAGTTTTGATATGGGTAAAATGTTCTTAAAAATTTTTTTAATGAATGTCCATGAAATGTTTTACAATTATACCCTTTAGCCTAAGAAAATGTCAGTTCAGTGGGAAACAAGCCATTTAAGAATTACCAAGAATCTAAATTATCTCTATGTATCTTTCATATGTTCATGTTACTTGTAACACAGAGCCCCCCAAACTCAGGAAACACTCTCTAAGATCACATTTCATTGGCTCTGAGGTTGTTGCTGCCTCAGAGTTCCAATACCTGTTTGGAAATGAGAGCAAAGGAAGAAGGAACACATGGGGAGGATCATGCAGAATGGGAAAGAAGAAAGGAGGCCACGCCCACCCACACCCCGACACCTTGAGAAACTGGGCAAGATACCTTTCCAGGCAAGACTTCCCCTTACAGGGGAGGAGTTCCAGAGAATTTAAGGCAGCTCTAGGAGGGAAGGGAGCAGGGGTTAAGGCGGCTGTCACAGCACAGGCTGAGAAGAAATCAATGTGCTTATGCAAACACAGTGCCTCCCTAACCTCTTGGCTCCAAAGCCAGCATTGGTAGCATGCACACACTGTCATGTTCAAACATACAAAGACTTGTGTATGGCCTGTCTGGTAGACAGCCCTCAGAAGGGACCCAGGAACTTGGCCTGTGCCCACAGGCTCTCTCCAGGCTGCTCAGCTAGCTTGCCTGGTGGCTCTCATAGTGACTCTGCAGGCTGTATGTTGACAGTGACCTTCTTTTTAACTGTTGGGAGGCTCTCCATTTCCTGTCAGGCTGGGACAGCCTGCTACCAAATAATGACCAAAACAGAGTCCTGCACCCTCTGGGGTTGTGGGGTACTGATCTATTACAAAAGCCAAACCTAGTTATAGTTGGTGAAAGTGAAAGTCCCTCTACCGTGTCGGACTCTTTGCGACCCCGTGGACTATACAGTCCATGAAATTCTCCATGCCAGAATACTGGAGTGGGTAGCCTTTGCCTTATCCAGGATATCTTCCCAAACCAGGGGTCGAACCCAGGTCTCCCACATTGCAGGCAGATTCTTCACCAGCTGGGCCACAAGGGAAGCCCAGTTATAGTTGGTAACTACAAACCACAAGGCACCCCGTCTGATCAGCACCAAGAACGTGGTGCTGTTATTCACCTCCCGTAGGCCAGTAGCCAACTCTGATAGAGAAAAAGAGCACCTCGTGCTGGGCCAGGGCACCCACGGGTACCAGGAGGACAACATGGAACCTGGGGACTTTCTCAAGTCTCCTGCCCGACATGTGCTCTCACTGCCACTGCCGAGTGTGGAACAACGGCACAGCTTAGGCAACCTAGGCAACCTTTGTTAGGCAAGTCACTGGCCTTATCTCTGTCTCAAATTTTCACACACATGGCGATGGCAGTAGCCACCCTCCTACCTTCCAGAGCTGCTGTGAGGACACAATGAGGTAACAGAGCAAGTGAGCTGGAGTAAAGCATGGCCAGACACAATCACCAGGAGAACTGAAGGGCCACATGTGACATTCTTGCTTTGTTTTATGTTAAACAGTTGAAGTTACTGAAGACTGTGTATGTGTGGAAGAGAGACAGCGAGAAAGAATATGAGGACATCTCAGGATGGTGCCAGGTGCCCCTTCACCTAGGGTTACCAGGGAAGACATTTCTCACAACCACCTCTATACTGAAATTTTAATAAAATAAATCATTAAACTGTGTTATTAAAAGCTTTGATCTATGTTCTACATAATCACTTACCCAGAAAGAGGCAACTTTCAATTATCCATGGAAATGAATAAAATAAAGCAAATGAGACAAACTGACCCAAATCCCCAAATCTCCTCTCAGCTGGCTTTGGAATACATATTTTGTACTTCTGCAATAGAGGAAAGAAGTGTCAGGTACACGGGGAATTTTCACAACATTGGAAGGAATCATGAAGCTACACTTCATGGATTTTACCCCATGCTCATCTTTCCCCTTCATTATAGTTTCTCTCAGGCAGAGCAAAACCTTAACCTAAGAGAAGGTACAAGAAGGGAAACTGCTTCTAAGTTTTCAGGTTTGCTTTCCAAGATGTGAGCTGAGTCTCCATGTAAGGTGAGTGGGGAAGAGACTATTGAGAAGTGGCTATTGAGACAGTGAATTGTTTTCTCAAAGAACTCTTTCTTTGAGTCCCATAGTGTGTCATGGAGGAATTACGAACAAGCGTATTAGTGGTAATGCTAAGATGTACTGCAGAGAAGTGAGGACAGTAAGAACTCATGTAAAAATTGGCCTGAAGGGAAGTCCTCAGGCAGGTCAGCGAAACACCTGAAGACTGACTACCCACAGCCTTCAACATAGTCAGAGCAGGTGAGTAGACAGTTGAGGGGATACCTGACATGGCTGAAGGCAGAGAAAGAATGAATGGATAAGTGAGTGGGTGGATGGTGTGGAGGGCTGGCAGAGGTTTGTTTGAAGCTGGGTAAGAAAGTGTGACTAGACAGAGGGAAAGGTGAGAAGCCCTCAGAGAGGCCAAGGATACCCACAGTCAGCAGAATACTGTTGGGTCTCCAAGAAACTAGGACACAGAATGACTTACCAGGGTTTGGAGTTCCGTGGTTGTAAGTATTTGTGTTGTGACTAAAGATCTTCAGGCTACTAAGAGAAATTAATTCAGATCCCCATCTGGGGTTCTGGATAGGCCCTGGAGGAAGCTGGAGCCCTGAAATAGCATAATCTTTGTGCAGCCACCCCTGAACAGGAGAGCCTGTGGCTCGGGTGTGGAATAGAGGCTCTTTGTAGTAGAAAGATGGGAGATAGGAGAGAGAGAAAGGCCCAGACCAGACATGCCTCAGGATACCAGCTGTCTGTGGGAAAGACACAGGGCTGCAGTGGCAGTGGAAGCTAGAGTGTGAGCCTGAAGACCCGACATGACTTGGGGTGGGAGTGGAACATGCTACACGGGACTAACCTGGGAAAGGGCCTGGGAGGATTTCTGGGTTTCAGTAGGGGAGCCTATAATCACAGCGGCATTTGAGGGGACATCTCTCCCACCCAAGTCCCATCTATGTTCTTAGACTCTGACACATTCAGTACTAACTAGGTGGTTTCAAAAGTTATTGAAAACCACATTGACAACCAGGGAAAATTGAGAGAATCTGAAGTAGCATTTCTGCTTGATTTTGCAGATGAATAAATGCATCCAATCTGAATACAGCAGTACACAATTCAATAAAAATTACTTGAACTAAATTTCTAAAAGCATGAATATAAATCATGTATATTTAAGGAAGATTATAGCTTCATAAACCTATGATTTTACATTTTATTAATCCCACAAAATTAACGTGCTTCAAACACTAGGCTAACCTTACTGAATACCTGCAGCTCAATTCTCTGTGGTCCAAGTACTCCGAGGAGAGAACTTCAGAAGTGGAAAGGACCTTAGGAACTGGCTGTCTAACACTCTTACTGTATAAATGAGGAATGTGAGGCTCAAATAAGTTAACAGACAGTATTTATCTTTTAATAACAATCTTTATCACTGATTTGAAAATGTTTTACTTCCATTAATAATATTGCACATATTTTATAGATCATCTAACAGTTAATTTATACAAATCTATGATTGTAATTCTGAACCAGAGTTTCTAGTGAAAGCTAAGAATTTGCTTTTGCACAATCTGAAGCATTTATTGTTTAGGATTTGTGGGACAAATGGAAAATATGCTTACTTAGAATGTCAGAAAGAAAACATAGAATCTGGGTCTTATTAAATGAAGTCCTCTGTAAAATTCAGCAATCTCCTTATATTTTTATATAGGTCAAAGTATTTCTAATATGATGCTCTTTAAAATATCTAGTGGTACTTAGGACATTTATAGAAGATGCAAAGCCTAAAAAATGGAATCAATTATTTATTATATACTTTCTTTTGCATAATTTATAAAAGAATCAAGATTTCAAGACCTGAATCATGAACATTCTGACAATCCTCTCTAGATACTGAGATTAATTCTTAATAAATTAAGAAGAAAGAAAACCTGTC
This sequence comes from Antilocapra americana, assembly GCA_007570785.1. Lineage (NCBI taxonomy): Eukaryota > Metazoa > Chordata > Mammalia > Artiodactyla > Antilocapridae > Antilocapra > Antilocapra americana. The sequence goes on from ML664175.1 coordinate 5,884,594, forward strand.
AGGGTTGAAAATATGCACTGCAGGAATCAGATCTGGTAACTAAAAATAAGTCACTTCACAGAACACTGTACCCTGATGTGATATCACCCAGGGAAAGTTAATGAGCACATCAGTATAACACATCCTGAATAAATGACATCAGTAATAACCACTTTGCCTAGTCCTATCCCTAAACGTCAAACATTGTGTGATATGACTGCGTGACTTCCCAGTGTCTGCTACTTGTGCGGGTGAATCTGTAGATTTGTGCACATAATCCAGTTAAAACTAATCTGACTGGACTGTAAACAGAGTTGATAAAAGAGCTTATTGTTGTAGTGCCTAATATGAATATCACTTACATTTTAAAGAACATAGTATGTAGCAGCAATTTAAAATGCTCAGTAAACTACAGTACAAATGGACTTCCATGCTCTAAGCAAACCAACATTCTCTTAATATCTCTACATCATAGTGACACATAGAAGGGAGCTACTTGTCCAGTTACTTTACATAATGCCAGTTTATTTGTTTGTTCCAGTTTGACATTATCAACATAGCTGATTCCTAAGCTGGTATGACATGTACTTGGTGGTGATTTTTCTTTCAATGCTTCTGGTTAGCACACAGGAGGTTCCTTGGCGGCGCCTTCTTAACAACAGCTTGTATTCATATCTGGAATTCAGTTTTTTTATATCATTTAGATGCAGTGATAAGGATTTAAAATAAATGCTGGCAGCTGAAGACACATTTTTTTCCTTTTCTTCTGTCATTCACCTGCACGTCAGTGGTAGACACCTAACTGACCAAGGACAAGCGTTGTCATGAAGGTAACACGGCACAAAGGAACCTATCTTTCTTTCCAAGATGATGAAAAGTATTCTAGGGGCAGTTCTAGTCAATAATCCCTTATTTGGGAGATAATAAGTACTATCTTTTAAAATGTGTTTTCAGTAGCTCACTTGAAATAATGGGTTCTTATTTCAGGCAAGAAATATATTGTCAATATTTGCCTTGACATCACTTTCAGACCCGTGATATGAATCCCAGGCCCAGGCTGGCTGGAATCTGGATGGTTTCTAGCGCAAGGGAAGAGGGGTTAAAAGGAAAGGTGACAGGAAAGATGTGTTTTGCATCCATGAGTAGTTGAGGAGAGTCTTTCCTGTCTCGTAAACGCATCTGAGAAAATTAAAAAAAAAAAAAAAAACAGAGCATCAATTCTTTGAATCTATAAACTTTTTTTAGACAAAATTCTACCAAAACCCCTCAATGAATGACGAATGTTTATATTTGTTTTAAAATCACTTCATTTCCCCAATAAGTTATTATCAAAAAATTAATGCACTATGAAAATGATACAATAATATAATAAAAACTGTATTATCCCTCAATAAATTATAAAATTTCCATTCAAATGACTGTGTTAGTAAACTGAAGCAAAAGGAAGCCTGGGAGATCTTACCTGTATAGTACGAATAAATGACACAGAAACTCTTTCTTCAAACTCATTAACCGGTGTATACAAATTCAACACTTTGACAATCTGGGAGAAATAAAATGATCAAAACTTTTAGCATATTATCAAATACATACATTCTAGGTACCTCTAATTGGGAAAATGAAAAGGATCTCTGCCTATTGCTTTCAATTCTACCCAGGGCTTGGTTATAGGACAGGCTGTTCTGAAGGTACATTTACCTTTATTATTTAAATTTTTACAATAAGAATGTATTAATATAATATCTGTACATTTTAAGAAGCAATATAAATTTGAAAAATCATGAAAAGTAAGAGTACTCCCACTCTCATGGTCAGTCTCTCAAAGTAACAATAGTTATCAGTGTCCCGAGCATTCAGCTAATTACTTTCTGTATATATTCTATGTGTAACCTATGTAAGATTTCTATGTTTTGAGATAAGTGATGAACATTTAAAAAATCCAAGAGTCAGCACAAAATTAACCAGGACAAAGAAAAGTGGGCATGTTTGTGCTTGTGCCTCGCCTCCTGCTGTGGCCACTGTCCTCCAATGCCCTTCCCATCTGTTCATTGCCTTAAATTCAAGACTTTCCCTGAATGATTCGTTACTGATCCTCAGCACCATTTGGGAGTTCTCCTACTAGCTTATGAGTGCTAGGGCTTAACTACCTATCAGGGGCCTAGCACCTGCCCTGGGTTTCCCTAGCCCTGTGGCCAGCTGTGCTAGGAGCTGGCCCCACCAAAACACGGGCAGCAAAAACCAAAGGAAGCAGGGTGGGGCAGCCAACCAGGCCAGGGCCAACCCTGCCCACTCGGGAGCCCACAGTAGAACTACTGTGGCCCTGTCACAACAGGAGGGCCTATACAGCCCACACAGGGGCTGGGCACAGAGCTCTGGCGACCAAAGGGCAGCGTGCTTCTGAGCCCCACAGGATGTTTCCTACGTAAGGCCACTTCCTTACGACTGGGGAATGTAACCAACTGACTTAATGCATAGAAAAAAAAAACTGGGAAAAATGAGAAGACAGGGAAAGGAATGAGACATAACCTCAGAAGTACTACATGAAGTGGAGATGAGCAATCTACCTGATAAAGAGTACAAGGTTATGATCAACAGATGCTCACTGTACTCAGGAGAAGTAGGGATGAACTCACAAAGAGTTAGAAAATATAAAGAAGAACCAGAAAAAGCTGAATAATACAATAACTGAAATAAAAAATACACTGGAAGGCATCAACAGTAGACTAAATGATACAAAGGAGTAGATGAGAGCTGGAAGACAGTAGTGTGAATCAAATCGCTGAAACTTTATAGAACAAAGAATGAAAAGAAATGAGGATGGTTTTAAGAGACCTCTGGGACAACTTAAGTGATACTGCAAACGGTTGGTTGCCAGAGGGGAGGGACATGGGTGTTCAAAATAGGTGAAAGGATTAAGAGGTACAAACCTCTAGTTATAAATAAAGCATGAGGATATAATCTACAATATAAGAAATATGGCTTATAACATTGTAATAACCTTATCTGGGGACATATGGTTGCTAGACTTATGGTTATCATTTCATAATGTATGCAAATGTCAAACCACTGAGTAGTATGCCTGAGACTAACATCATATTATACATCAACTACATTTTAATTAAAAAAAATAACTACCTGTCATAAATAGATAAGTCTAAAGAATCATTCAATTATCAAATAATATACAAGACTCTTTGGAGTTCAAGCTCCATAGGATGTACTGAATGTCAGTTCAGTTCAGTTAAGTCACTCAGTCGTGTCCAATTCTTTGTGACCCCATGAACAGCAGCACGACAGGCCTCCCTGTCCATCACCAACTCCCGGAATTCACCCAAACCCATGGCCATCAAGTCGATGAGGCTATCCAGCCATCTCATCCTCTGTCGTCCCCTTCTCCTCCTGCCCTCAATCTTTCCCAGCATCAGGGTCTTTTCAAATGAGTCAGCTCTTTGCATCAGGTGGCCAAAGTACTGGAGTTTCAGCTTCAACATCAGTCCTTCCAATGAACACCCAGGACTGATCTCCTTTAGGATGAACTGGTTGGATCTCCTTGGAGTCCAAGGGACTCTCAAGAGTCTTCTCCAACACCACAGTTCAAAAGCATCAATTCTTTGGCACTCAGCTTTCTTTACAGTCCAACTCTCACATCCATACATGACCACTGGAAAAACCACAGCCTTGACTAGATGGACCTTTGTTGGCAAAGTAATGTCTTTGCTTTTAAATATGCTGTCTAGGTTGGTCATAACTTTCCTTCCAAGGAATGTATAGAATGTACACCCCATTAAAACAGAAACTTTGCCTTATTCATGGTTTCATCTGAGTGGCTGGAACATTACACAGAACAGTGTAGAGAATGGATAAATATTTACTGAATGTTGAATGTGCATGAGTGTAAATAGTACTGAAACATACTTTGTGGTAAAATCTCCTGTCTTCAAGATATATATCATCACCGACACATGAAGTTTGCTCAGAGACAAGAGCAATAGCTAGAAGCCTTCGTGACTTCCCTAAATGTTACCTTTGATGAATTTTATAATAGGGAAAGTTGCCTTACCTGGGCAGTAGTTAAAGCATTGCACATGGAACAAATGGCTTCTGCATCATCATCAGTTTTCTTTTTTACTTGCAGAAGCTGAGCTGCCTGAATGAGAGGCTCCAAGGTTTCCTTGGCCCCACTGTTCATCAAATTCTTGTCACGCAGCCATTCTTCTAGTTGACTGACATTGTACCTATGTCAAAAAAGGGTTGAGGGGGATGTAAATTTACTGAATGTTATCATAAATGTCCTAATTTTTCTGTGCATGGCTTTGTCAGGAATTTCAGTTGAATTCTGTTTTTTAAATCATTAGCTGTGCTTAAAAATTCATCATTCATCATTATAATCAGGTTTATAATCATAATTATATAAGAGTGAGTATAATTCTAGAGAGTACAATTCTCTTTAATGGAAGACAGAAATGTAGCCATAATATTAGCAAGTTATGAAATAAGGTGTGCTAAAAAAAAATAGAACACATAATATGGTTGTGTCCTTATTAAACAGCAGATCAGAAAACATCTTCCAGCTTTTTACAACTTGAGAGGAGAGAATTGATAATCTCTAATTACTCTCTGTTCCTTATGTCAAACTCCAAGCTAGTGGACATAATAAGATCCCCACCTAGACCCTGTGCTCTGACCCTCTTCAGGCCTGGATGATGGAGGTAGTGGCCTGAGGAAGTTTAGGGATGTAGGCAAGAAGGGCATGAGAAGAGACAAACAGAAAGTATGGAGAGAGACACAAACTACACAGATGCTGAGGTTTTAAGAGGTGGCCAGCCAAGTGACAGTGGTTTGCAAAACAGGAGTAAGATAAATGGATCCACAGTCAGGACTTAGTAATCAGGCAAACAGGGGCTTCGTAGGTATAAACAGAGCTTGCAGAGAGATAAATTCAACGACCTGAGTGAAAGGCATTACCTTCTGACTGCTGTCTACAGTGGACATGAGTCAGAATGGAAAATTTGGAAAGAAGGTCAAATTTCCTAAGATTGAGTAACTACAGACTTTTATAGGAGAAATACTTTCCCCCTCTTGGTGAATTTTCTAGCTGTTTTAAAATTAATAGTTTGCCAAAAAAAATAATTGTATTATGCTAATAAGGTTATACTGAGGAGCAGTTGGACAAAACTGAGTACAGCTTTTTTTAAAACTGAGAGGGGCATATTTCAAACATCAGTAAAAAGATTTACTCCCTCAAATGAGTTAACTTTACATGGAGCCGGGTTCCAATAAGTAGTGGCTGAAGGCACGCTGGGAGCAACCATGAATGACAGTGGAGGAAGTTCAGTCAGGCAGGAGGAAATGGCTCCATGCCTGGTCTGCCCTTACTGCTCACCTGGGGGGTTTCAGACGTCAGGTGCCCGGGCCTCACGTGAGCCCCAGCAGACAGTTAGGCAGCCCGAGAAGGCCATGACAGGTGTTGGAGTTCGCTCACCTGATCTGCATGCCTTTACTCCAGGAGCACATGTCCTTCCGTAAGAGGAGGTTGTTCAGGGTGACAGCCCCCACGATGTAGAACATCTGCTTGACCACCTGTTTGATCAATTCAGGGTCCATGCCGTGCTGACACATGACCGAGTGGAAGGAGTTGAGCTGTCGCAGGATGGAGTCCAGTGTGTAGGTACCCTCATCAGCAATGCTGGAGGTTCGCTTTCTTAGCCCTGTGGGCTTCACCCCAGAGACACCCTGAATGGTTTCATGCTCCAGCATTCCGGAGACTAAAGGAGAAGTTCACATGTCAGAGAAGAAGATTTTGATGGAAACACATGCACATGCACACATACACATACCCAATTTAGGAAAATGATTTGAGCATCAAAATAGAGGGAGAAGGAACTACAAGTAAAAGGGCATCTGGATTTTAAACTTTAATGAAAGAATTATCCCAAAATGCAAAAATTTACCATGAAATTTTAATGGATTATTTTCTAAAATAGGAAACAGTAGTCTTAATAGCACATGTGTAAAGTTTCTTGGGAGGGTTTTTGAGAGAGAGGTTTTTAAGAGAGAGGAAATTAGGGAAAAGATAAGTATTCTCCAGTAGTATCGAGCCTCAGGAGCAAACAAATCAAGCAGTAAGAAAAGCAGGAGATCAGGCAGTGGTCATGGAAGAGGGCAGTCACACGGGGCTGGAGAGCTGGGCCTTCCTTGCCCTGAGCTTCCCTCAACGGCTTTGCACAAAATCAGCAGCCTGCAATTTTTACCTGCCCTCTAATTCCAATTTCACACCTGCTACACTTTCCAAAGGAATACAGGTAGCATGATGCGTACATACATATCCAGAGTGAGTGCACACATACAAAGAGAGGTACATGGAATCTCATACACATAGACACACACTGATCAGTTGCTCATCCAATGAGAAACTGCAACTCTAAACCAAATTGCCTTTAACAATTCCACAGGAGCCATGAAATGAACAACTCAATATGGAGTGTCTGAGACCTATTCTTGTTGCCATGGTACCTTCCCAGCCCTGTTACTATAGCCTATCAGGTAATCTGCAAACCCTCTTCCATCTCTTTAGTTCTAGTTGGGTCCCTAGAAAGTTCTCTGCAGTAGTGCCCTTGATGAAAGTTTCAAGTATTTTTGTTTTTGAAAACTGGACAAGGTTTGAGGTCTGTTGCTGGATATAAAGCATAACCCCATCTTAAGAGAGGCATTACACATTAGAGGGGAAACTATTAATAGATCCTGCCATTTTCATCACGTAGAAGCAGGGATTTTGATGTGCCCCAGTTAGTCATGGCTGTGGTTCTGAGATTCCTCAGCTAATTTTGAGACTGAGTCTTACTACTTTACCTTCTCCATATTAATACATGCTCTGTGCCATGAGACAGACCTGGACATCAGCAATGCCCTGGACTTACCAATCATTGGCTGAAGGATGTTCTCTAACACCCGCACGAGCTGCTGGTAGATCTGAATTGCCAAGTCACTGAGCACCTGCCGGTACTCAGCCAAGTCAAAATTGGTGAGGCAGTGTTCATTCTGGCGAGAGGTGTTGTGTTTCATAAAGCCCTAGAGCCATAATGCAGAGTTAATGAGATACATGAAATAAAATGTCTCCTGTCTAACTCTCTTATTTGAGCAACATCCTCATGTTCTTTTTTACCTTTCTCCTAAGAGTTCCCATCCAACCTCCACATAAGTGCCAGGATAATCCTTCCCAAATTTTGTGTGTTTGTTTCCATCACGTCCCTGCTTCCACTTCTTACCAGCATTTGAATAATATCTAAACTTGGCAGTCTAGCATTTAAGCCTTTCTACCAGCAATGTCAATGAAACAAGATAGGGGAACTCAATTTGAAAAAAAAACTAATGAATGTTTTCACTTATGAAACAGCTGGTTTACTGCCAACACTAAATTATGTAAAGTACCAATCTCTTAACTTCAGTTCATTAAATAGAGTCTTATTTATAAATTCCATACCTGAAGGACATACATAATTTTCTTAAAATTGGTCATTTCTACAGACTGGTGAATAAATAAAACATTTTCCTTTACTATATTTTATGGTATTCATACAGTCTTCTCAGTCCAAGCTTAGAATGGAATCTTTCGATGGTATGTGGTAACACGGAAAGCCAACTGTACAACAGGTACCTTTGCTACTTGATGGATTCTGGCCACACTCAAGCATCTGCCCCTCTACAACTTACTTGACAACATGGTCTAGAACTGGCCCTCTGGGGGATTCTGATCTGTCAGTCCCAACTGTTCAGGGGCCATGTCTTATTCATACTCTATTTCCCATTATGTTTGCCAGGACAGTCTTCTGCTCCAAGCCTGTGAGTGCTCAGAAAGTGGCCACCACTCAGCTTCTCTGCCTGTCCTGACAGCAAAGGATGGGGAGGCACGAAGGGCAGCATTTATGGGCACAAGCTCTTGAAGGTAGGCAGACCCAAAAGCCTAGCTCAGCTCCTTATGGCTGAGAGGATGTGGGCAAAGTGATGAACTTATTTGAGCCTTAGTTTCTTCATCTGTAAAACTGGGTTAGAATTCCTAGCTCACAGAGATGTAAGAATTAAACAACATAATATATAGTGAGTGCTATCTGGTATATACTATGTAGCCATTAATAAATAATAATTATGTAGTTTTGAAATAGGAGGTCTATCAAATAACTGATGAACACATCACTATAAGCAAAAGCAAAACCTATTTTTGGAAAAATCTTGAGATATCTTTTAACATGATCACTTTTAATGTATTATGGAAAGCTAAAATTGATTCATTTCTTTAAACAGCTCAATATATCAACCCTTGAAAACCCCATTTTCACATCTTAACAAAAAGTTTCAGTGCGATAACCATTCAATGACCAATGTTCATTTTATTTCTGCTGTGCTTTCTCATAATACAAATTCTCAGAGGGAAGAAACTATGCCACTTCCCAAGTCAGTTTCATAAATAATGAGTGTCAAGTAGAGCTATAAACTGTCAAGCCACTTCTGAATTCAGGTTTCTAAATTAACAAATGACTAAACATTTTGTGCTTTAAATTTTTTCCTAAAAAGTTCAGAGAAAGTATAGCATGCTGGTTTTGTAATCAAGGTTTTCTCACCTCTTCTCCACTGTACTGCTTTAAACAGTGCAAAAATCGGCATGTGTTAGAAAGCCAAAAGGAGACGGTTTCAAAATCATCACCTCTTTTCTAAAAGAGAGGATAAGCCTAAATTAGTTTTTTCCATATGGAAACAAAAGCCTGAAAAAACTGAATAGATACCAGAAGGCCCATTTCCTTCACTTTCCATTAACAACAATTATAAAAAGCAATCATATTAAAGTTGTAAAGCCTCATGTTGCTGATACAGAATTCAATCACTGAATTCATTAGTTGTTACCTTGCTTGGCATCTGTTTTTTTGCCGTTAGAAAGTGATGCCCATTCATTCTGTTGATATTAGCTTAGTAGTCCCTTTAGGCAGAAAACAATTCACCAAGTCTAGCTTATCCAAACTTACTTCCCTGGGAGTTACTGAAGGGAATAAGAAAGGACTAAAGGTACAAAAGAGAATCATAAACACTGTGAAGCACTAAAAGCCAGATTAGGTTAAAAATCTCATTAGTGATTAAGATACAATTTCTGAGGAGCAAATCAGACATGGGATGGAGGGAGTCCTGTGTAGAGCACTGGACAGTTTGGCTTTTCATCAGTTCTGGCCACATGTCAAACAATAGCTCTAAATCAAAACAGGACACGAGACAAATGTACTTCAATTTTAAAAAAGGATGTTCCAAAAGAGTGTTATGCTCAAGAATCTACGTTTTTTATTTTTTAAATTATTTTAATTTTTTCTAAAGTCTTTATTGAATTCATTACAATATCATTTCTATTTTATGTTTCTATTTTTCTACTACAAGGCATGTGGGATCTTCGGTCCCTGACCAGGGATCAAACCCACACCCCCTGCATTGGAAGGCGAAGTCTTAACCACTGGAAAGTGGAAGTCTTAACCACCAGGGAAGTCCCAAGTATCTACTCATTTCAAATCTTTAAACAATCTAGTACAATAATTAGTCAAATTAGATAAATTTCTTCTTGTAATTAAGATGAGAGGGAGAAAATTTATGATTTGGTTTTGCTGTCTTCATAGACATTAACTTAAGAAGTAGTAAAATTCATAGTCTAATAAATGCAATATACCAAAAATTACATGAGCTCCATTCAGAAGACATTCATCAGTTTTTGAAAGTTAAAATATTTAGAAACTCCACACTTTAGTAACCACTGTAGAATGCAACCACATAGGTATCTGTGCAATAGAGACTGAGGACCGGCATTAAAAGTTACGACCAGGGGCTGGGGGAGAGTGTTTAATGGGTGCAGAGTTTCAGTTGGGAAAGATGAAAAAGTTCTGGGGATGATGATGGTGATGGTTATACAACAATATGAATGTACTTAATGCCACAGAAGTGTGCACTGAAAAATGGTTAAAACTAAGAATAACGTTCACTGCTTTTCTAGGTTGTCAAAAGGATGATTATGCAATGTGACTCGGTGATTACTGAGTTAGGTAGGGCTTTCTGTTCTATTATGTAACTTTGCTGCCTTTTCCAAGTGTTTCCTCTCTGATTAGTATCTATGTGTTGCTGCTCACAGGAAACCAGGCATTTTAAGCAACAAGGAAAATTATGGGGTGAGCTGGAGAATAATGGGAAGAAAAGTCAGAAGAGAATTTTAAGTATTTTATTAGACAGCTTTTTATATGAATGAGCTAGGTATTACTAAACATTTTTAACACCTGTTTTAACTATAGCATCATATTCCTTGTAAATATGAACTTCCCTAAGTATTTTTAATTTAGTTCTAAGACAGACCTCAAAGCAGACTATTTCTATGAAGAAACTTAATTTACTTCACAATTCAATTTAAGTATATTGAATTAATTTTGATTATTGTTCAATCTGAGCCCTGTTTTGAAAGAAAGCATACAGACACATTACATAATGAATATTTCCTATAATGGAAGGTATCAGTTAAGACTAAAATGTGGCCATAACTGGCAACTTAGCTCATGTCTAAGGATGGAAAAATACCTCTGTCCAGACTCTGTCATCATTAATATTCATTATGAGAAATTTGTTGAACATGAACTAACCTTTAATACTTTTTTGATGCTATTAATTGTTGATGTTAGCAGCGACCTTACTTTCTGATCATCATTCAGGTAGTCAGCGTGTCGAACACACATAAACAGGATATACGCTGGTAACCCTGGAATCAAATTGACTGCTACACCACGTGGCTTCAGTTCTAAAAAAGAAAAGAGGAAAAACAGTCTTATATAACTTTGAAAGTCTTCATAAGGAATGCTTTTTGAGATATAAAAGCACAGTTCTCATGTAACAGTTCAATCATTCAGGGTAAATAGGTCATGCTTTTAAAAAAGCATATTTTAGAGCAGAGGATTTCTTGACTGTAGGGACACGAGAATCTTGGTTGCTTACACAGTGACAACTCTCAAATGTCTATCTCCTACCCTGACTTTTCCTTTGAATCTAGGCTCATGTAACAAGTGGCTTTTGACATCTCTGCTCAGGCCTGTCCCACAAAGCCCATCCCCCATGGAACCTGCTCTTCCAGGAGTTGTCCCATCTCAGTGACAGTCTCTGCCTTCTAGTTTCTCAGGATATAAACCTTGCCATCATCTTTGTCTTCTTTCCTTTTCTCACATCACACATCTAATCCATCAACAAATCCTGCTGGCTCTACACATTAAGACATGTCCAGAATAATCCTGCTACTTCTCTACCAGCTCCCCTAGTCTAGGCCACCACCATCTTCTGGATCCCAGCGAGAACTTCCAAACTGGTCTCTCTGACTCACCCCTCGCTCCTCAGTAGTACAGTTTTCACACAACAACCAGAGTAATTCTATAAGAAGATGTAGTTAGATCATGTCACTCTTGTTCTGAAAATCTTCCAAGTAGCTTCTCATCTCACTCATTTGTAAAACCTGAAATCCTCATCATGGCTGTGTGATCTGGCCTGTCCCCCTTTCTAGCTCACTGTGCTCCCTCATTAAATGGGTCTCCTTGTTGCTGGGTGAAGACACCAGGCATGTGCCCACCCCAAGGCTTTCTGCCTGGAATGTTCTTTTCTCAGCTAGCCGTAGGACTTGCTTCCTTACTTCCTTTGGTCTCTGTCCAAAGGAGATCATCTTGTCAAAGAGGCCCTTCCTAACAACTTTATAAAAATTCATACACCTGCCTTCACTGTTTGTCTTTCTCACCCCCTTATTTGTTTTTATCTACCTCCCCCCACCCCATGGAACATAAACTCTTTGAGAATAGAGACTTTGTTCATTACCCAATACCTAGAAAATGCTTAGTACACGGTAGGAAAGCCCCAAACGTTGACTGAATTGATGAATCTTTTTTAATTCTATGCTTAAAAAACAGTGGCTTCTTACCATTTTTTCAAAATGCAGATCACACTGAAACCTAAGCACCTCTGCAGCTATATACAGTTCTAAGTGTAACACCACAAACTCTAGGAGCATTAAACCACTGCCGCTCACACTGCTGCCACCCTGGCACCCGGGGGAGGGACGCTCTACAAAGGCTGGAAGGAGGGGCTCGGTGTTTTGAGCTCACAGCTTACGGGCGCACACCCTGCTGAACTATCTCCCCTGAAACGCCTTCTTGGAGAGCCGGTGGGCTCACACCCAGACTCCGAGGCCTCCTGCCGCTCTGCAGGGCTTCTTCTGCTCCCATCCCCATTGTCCAGTCCGTCCTCTCTTTCCACCGCTGGAATCTGTTCCTTAATTCTGTTCCTTCCCTACTATTACACTGTTTTTTTCTGACACCTTTAGTTGAATACCTTCCTAGGGAAGGGAGGAACAAGAGAAATTCAGGGACTTCAAGGGCCTAGGGCAGTAATGTTCAACTGCAGCTAGTTACAGGTCCGAACCCCTTGAAAGATAAAAACACGAACTAGGGACATGGCCAGGTTCTTTCCTCTAGACACTCTGATGTGATTAGTCTGCAGGGGGGAGCATACATCAGCACGTCTCAAAAGCTTCCTGGGTTATTGTACCGGGCAGCGGGAGCTGAGGAGGCCTCACGTGGCCCTAGTAGGCAGTGCCCGCTGGCGTCCTTGTAGCGTGACTGACAGCCTGGGGTCAGGATGCTGTGGCGGTACTGCCCCCAGCACTCAAGGTTGACTAAAGAAACCAGTGTGAATATTTAATAAATGAGTGACTAGTCTCTCCCACCGCTGACTCAAACCAGAAGGACCTTTCATCTCACACAGGAAATACTTGCCCAGAATCAGGTTCTTCACAAGTTTTTGCTCATCCTCCTTCTTGTATTCCAGCATTCCTTGGAAATCCTTTTCTTTCCTGGGAATGTTGACTGGACGAATGGGTTCATCAATGATCTGTCCTGGCGATACGTTCTCCATCTGGCCCACTTCATTAGAAACAAAAGGAAGAAAAATGTTTTCCAGGTAGAAAAGATGAGCAGTTTCATGTTCCTATTAATTTTAAGTGAACTCTGTAACAACAGAACTTGCCATATTTTCCACTTAATTGCCCCTTCTTTAAATAATGTTTTTTTGGTAAAACTGGGTGGGTAGATGGTAAAATGATATGTTAATGTCACTGACAACAATCCGTACTTACTACTATCAACACCAAGAATCTTACTTGACTCAAAAGCATCTTTTTGTAATACATTTTATTTTGTAATAAGATTAAATGTCCCCAAAGTAAGTGGCTTAATTTCTTAGTTAACTAATCAGTATCAACCATAAATGTCTAAAATATTTAGACTTTTATTCATAGAAGGAAATTTAATATTCTATAGAGGCACCCCTCATTCCCAAAGAAACCATGAGCAGATAAAAAAACCTGTATTTAATATGTTTGTGTGTGTGTGTGCGCTCAGTTGTGTTTGACTCTTTGTGACCCCAAGGACTATAGCCTGCCAGGCTCCTCTGTTCATGGGATTTTCTAAGTAAGAATACTAGAGTGGATTGCCATTTCCTTTTCCAAGGGATCTTCCAGTCTCAGGGATTGAACCCATATCTCCCGCACTACTAGGAGGATTCTTTACCTGGGGAAGCCTCTGTATTTAATGTTAAAACAATTTCCTAAATTTATTCATTTTTTTGTTTGTTTGTTTTAGTAAAGTGTTAAAAATCCTACCACAAAGTTGTAACCAAAAAAGTACAACCACTGGTGAACAACCCTTTTAGATGTTAAAAATAATCACCACTGTTGATGGCAGCTGTGAGAAAAGAACTTGGGGTTAAAAGTCTCCAATTTCATCTCATCTGGGAAATGCAAGGGAACATGAGTTACAATGTTGTCTGTGGAGCTATATGCTAGCAAGCACACTTTTAATTCTCTTATCTATAGGAAGAGCAGCAGATAAGCCATCTATTTAAGTGCAGATTAAGTCTGAGTTCAGAGACTGTTAGCAAACAAAATGCAGGATCAGATGCTTTAGAAAGTTCTATCTTGCTGAGTCCAGGAGGAATCAGTAGTGCTTCTCCTGTCACTCTGGGCAATTTCCTGTGATAGTTCTGGGAAGCCAGTTCCCCAGCACGAGGTTATCAGAGAGAACACCAGTACCTGCCAGCACTCTTGCAGAGAGCCTGGTGACACCTCGTCCACCTCGTGCTGCAGCATCACACATTGGGGCTATCAGCACTGAAAATCATCACCATCTACCAACATTATGATATCTAGAGTGATCATACTGTAATTGGATAAATCAGGGCTGTGGCCACCTCCCATAACCTAGTGTTTTGGATGTATGATACAGTCTGGAACCACAGGACTAATGGAAATGCGTGCATCTTCACAAGAGATATGAGATTCAAGCTCTTTAGTTTTACATAAATTATTTCTGGAGCCAGTTTAAACACAAAACCAGGGGGATCTCAGAATCAGCACACAGTGGCTCTCACAGCTCCTGTATATGTCCTTGCCTTCTATGAACTAGTTGCTTTGAGCCACAGAAACAATTCTATGAGAGGAAACTGGAAGGAAACAGATTCAACATATTGATATTACGTTTACCAACAAATGCACATTTGTGGACTCTGAATAACTCAAAATGTTTTAAACCTACCAATTTTATCATATTTGATTATGACATACAGTATTATTTTATATAACACCAAGGAAGGAAAAATACTGCCAATTAAACTACAACCTAACAACTGCTGTAAGATACATCGTAATTTCAGAAATGTTAAAATGTGAAAAATTGTGCACCTCAGAATTTATGAAATGTAGTGAATATTTTAAGTAAGAGATTACATGTTTTTAAAAAAACCTTCACTTTCCTTTCACATATCTCTAAAGAAGATATTTTTGGTTCTGTACAAAAATGCCAGAGATAAAATTTACCATATCTTCATTAAAATTTTCTCTGTCTTTGAATTCTTGTCAGAGATTACAGTCTTTACAAAAACTCACAGACAAAATATAGGTATCAGCTCAACATAACCTTGATTTATTTAACAAATCATATAGTAATTAAAATGTCAACCCTTATGTAGTATCAGGAAAATATAAAGCCTGAAAGAGAGAAGCCAGAATGCCACACAGTTTTTAAAGACTCAAGGGATGCTGGGATTCATTTAGCCCAATGCTCCATCTAATACAGACATCTTCCTAGAATCTAGATTATTTATACTTGAGAGAAAAACATCCCTGAACCTTTTTATCCTAGAAAAAAAAAGGAAATTGGAAGATTTTTTTCCCCCTCACTTTTGGTACAGGGAAGACCTTGATCTCAGGTTTAACTGAGACAGTCAAATAAATTACTATAAGAAGAAAGAGTCTGTTGAGAAATACAAGGAGAGAAGTCAGTGTTCCTCAGAAGGCATGGGTTCTAGTTCCACTTTGGCCACTAAGTGGCTGAGCCTTTGGAAGTCACGGTTTCTGGGCCTCAGCTCTGTTCTCCTATGAAGCAATTAACTGATTTCTAGAATTCTTTTAGGTCTAAATTCCCTGACTTTATGAAAACTGAGATGGAACACCCACTCCTGGATTAAAATATAGCACAAAGCACATCAAACTTTGGAAAACTCTTGATTTAGATATATAATTTCTGCTAAAATTAGGTATGTTGGCATTAAAAAAAGTCTTAGATGGTATCTATAAATGTCTCTTTAATTAAGTGTAGTCCATAGGAGGAGGTAAGTCTTGCTATTTTCAACCAGAAGAATTTAAGTATATTATTATATATTTAGAAAAAATAAGAAAAATTTTAGCTATTAGAAGGTGCTTTGCTATACAAAGCCAGCAGTGTTTTCTACACACTGTGGGGATAAGACAGCAGGAGACAAAGGTGCGGGAAGAGCTTGTGGCCTTTACGCTCTGCCTTGAGGAGGGGAAGGACACTGCAGTCAGTGCTCGAGACGCATAAGCCAATTTCATCTTATTCTGTAGAAGTGCATCATTTAACTCAGTTTTTAAGACTATCATGTCTTTTTTGTTTAATCTATGAATTGCCTTCTCAAATGTCCCTATAGATTTAAGAATATAATTGGCAGGATAGTTTAACTGATGAGGTTGAATTCTGAGTGATAATGGCTTAAAATCGCTAACATCATGAAATATTCTCAGCTATCCCTTTAAGTAAAAATATACATATCAAAGAAAGCTAAGTAAAAATGTAAAATAAGTGATTTTTCTATTTATCAAAAGTTACTAACATATGGTAAATGAATCATTAGGAGCTTAAAAAATAATTTTACAAGTTAATACCCTTAAAATCAGTTTCTTTTAAGCAGATACTCTGCTGTCTAATTATCATCTCTATAATTAATTCAGAGTTAAGTGCAGAAAGGTTCTCTGAATAAACGGTTTTTAAAGTTCTGCCAATAGACATTACAGCCCATGCATGTGACTTGGAGGTTCAAAATTTTAATAGATGAATCACATAATGCTAAAGGATTATATAATAAAACATGACTGTAAAGTAATCTATCTGATATCTAAACAAATATTTCAGTATTTGTACATAGAAGGGAATATTATCCTCTTCAAAGTAAATATCCATGTTGCTGTTCTAAATATTTCTGACACTCATTTACACATTCAACAAACATTAATGGAACGATTATGACAGGGCACACAATATGCTAGGTGCTGTGAAAACAAGGGCAAATAAGAGATGGTCACCATGCTCAAAAAGACCACAATCCATTAAGGAAGCCAGTAATCAGACAGAAAATTTGCTAAAAACATGACAGTAAAAACCATAAAGGTGGGAGGTGAACTGTGGTACTACAGAGGGTACAGCCGTAGGGTCTGTCTGGATGATCAGGAAAGGCTGCTCTTGAGCATGTGACATGTACTCTGGTCTCAAAGAATAAGCAGGCCTCGACTAAGAGAAGCAGGAAGGTCAAACAGATGGGAGAGTTATGGCAGGCCTGGCATGTTCGAGGAATGAAAGCCAGTCAATCATGGCAGATTCTTTTGAACATTCCCAGTGATGGGGAATGTTCACCCTTTGAGCAGAGCAAAAACTATTCAGTGACAATGACAGACTAGAGAGATGGGTAGTCAGAATGTAAAGTATCATTTCTGGTCAAAATGGTAATAGCTTGCATAGGTCTGAAGGCAGTTCCAAAGAGGGGCTCAAAATCTCTAGAACAATGAGATCGTTGCTGGAATAAACTTACAATGTGGCTTTAGCCCTATTCACTGCTACATCCCTGGCACCTGCTTACTGAAGGAACAAACAATTACCACAAGAATCATTTGTATATAATAAAAACTGACATTTGATTCTTTCTCAAGGTGTTTTCCCATCATCATCATATATAAATCTTGTTTTATAGAATCTCCTTTATAACTACAATTCATTTTTTTCTTATTTACTTCTCTTTTTGTTCTCCATTTGATGGTAAGTTCTTTGAGGACACAGACTCTGTCTTACTCATCTTAGTATCCCTAATACTATCAATAACACTAATAAAAATAAGTTGTAGATAGCAGTTACTATGTGTCAGGAACCATACTAAATTCATTTCACATATTATTTAATTTAATCATTACAAACCATGTCAGGTAGATATCATTATCATTCCCATTTAACAGGTTGGAATAGTGAGGAATAGACAGGTTCAGTAACTTGGCCAATATCAGATGACTAATAGTGGAAGAGCCAGTATTTAAACCCAAGGAACTTGGCTACAGAATCCACGCTCTTAACTGATATGCAATACTGCCTAGTACAGTACCTGGGATATAGAAGACAGCCATTGGGTGTTTATTGAATGAATTCTCTCTTTGTAAGTTAGTACTACCATGAAAAGAACAGCAATGAAAATTTCTACTCCACAGAGGCCAGGTTTGCTGAAAGTCATTTTTGTTATTGTCCCTAATAGTCACACGCAAATTGAGCCACACGCTTAAGCTACTAGTATAGTACATAAAACCAAGGTTTAGCAACTGTCATAAAAACATGTTTAAATACCTTCTAGTTCACCAATTTTTTTGGCAAATACTTTCAGTTGTTTTTTCAGTTTCCGGACAGTCTTATCTTGTTTTTCAAGTTGTTCCATCAAATCCTAAAGATCAAAATGAGAAATATAACAGAAAGATCAAAATAAGTCATCTAAAATGCAGGGAAGGAAAGCAGACACAAAGTACAGAAACAGTACTTAGTTTTACATAAAAAGTTAGTTTTACATAAAAGTTCCATAAAAGCTCATTGGTGGAGCCCCACCTGGCTAAAACTGGCAAGCAATAGGAAAGGCAGCTATAATAAAAGCAAACGTTAAAATACACAGTGCAGTAACTCCTTTACAGCGTGATGGACAGCTGGCTCACTATGGGGTGACTAGACTACAGTAGATTCCGTAGGGGCAAAATAATTAAATGCTCATCAAATGTACTGCTATTTCAGTAGAAAGTTTTTCATTTAAAGGGCAAATAAGCAAGTAATAAGCAAGGTAAAGTTTGATGAATGCACACTGTTTTGTGTGAAGTTTTAAGGATGGTTGAACTTAGGGGCTTTTAACTGACACCTACGTGTGTGAAGCACTGTCTCTATGGAGAGGCTTTGGAGAGGCTACAACTAGTCCTGTAACTTAAGAAAAGTTAGGTGGTTTCGGGAATTAAAAGGTAAATTAAAAAATAACCACAGAGAACAGTATAGAGTGGCTGACAGACTAAGTGGTAGTTAGACAACACGGTACCCATAGAAATCTCCTGGGTAATATAATTTTGCTTATAGGGAAAAAAGGGGTATAATTCCGTATGATTTGTGCAAAAAGAGAAAACAAAAGCAGTACATTCATGGGCAGGGGTTAAAAAAAAAAAAAGGTGTGATACTTGGCTCCCTAATTAAGAATTCTTTCAAATGACAGGCAGAGTCAAAGGACCGATAATTAAGAAGAGAAGTGGGCAACAGCAAATCAGGAGCTTCAAGCAGAAATAAAGCAATGATTTAAGAGGTTTGTGGTTGTTATTCAGGTTATGGATTTCAAAAGGTGTTTATAAAAACAAATATTCATTCTTTTTCCAATTCAGACAGGACTGATTTAGATATTAGACCAATGATTCAAAAGGAACAGTTGCTAACATTTCTAAGTGTTCAGTTGTGCTTCTTGAATTTTTACTTTACCTTTCAAATCATATTTTGCTTCCATCACACTGTAAGCCTAGTGTTAATAACAAACCAAAGGTGACAATGGACGCAGGACACTGACAGGCGACATCACTGGCTAAAAGACAGCTGTGGGGAGAAACAGGTTTTGTGAAAGTTTCTGAAGAGACCTCCCAGGAAGGGCAGGCAGAGTGCTCTTTGCTTATAGAGGGCTAGAAACAGTGAGGAAGACAACAGAGAAGCACTCTTTTACATACAATCATCCGTTTGTAAAGTGAAATCCGATATGATTGATACTTCTTAGGGTCATCTGCATATAATTCCTCAAAATACTGAAAAAACAGGCACAATGGACATTCGTTTTTCTCTGTGTCTTTGAGGGGAATGCTACCTCTCAGCAAAATCAATTTTAAAATATTTAAAAACACAGATAAGGAATCTCTCTCTATATATATATAGACTCAAAAGGCTCTGATATGACATCTGTCATTGCCCTCTAATTTTTCCAGTACAGATGATTCTGATTCTATATCCACAAATACATTTTCACATGCTCGGAGGAAACAGGCAATGTTAGCAGGTAATCAGAGCTGTGGTCCACATTCCCCAGACAGGGCTGTTATTTCACTACTCAGACCTGCTCCTAGGCTGCTGCACTTCTCGGCTGCCAGTAGCAGCAGCAGCAAGAGTGGGGAAGGCAATTCAAACAAAAGTGAGAATAATGGCAAAGTTGGAGCTCTTGTTTGATGTTGGAAAGATTGGGCAGAAGCTGTGTGCCTTCCTTCTCAGAAGGGCAGCTTGGGGCAACCTGTGAAGTTTGCTCACTAGAGGAGGCAGAACAGTCATCTCTGTGTTTGCGTTTGTGGGCTAGGTGGGTGGGAAGGGTTTTCAGGGTAGAGTTTCGAAGAACACAAAGCCTAGGCCCACCGGTACTTTAATATTCTGCCCAAGTGCTTCCTACAGAAGTGTAAAAATAAGACACTCTAATGACAGTGAAAGACTGCATCATCCCCTGTAGGTTAAGTTTGAATCCATTCTCCTGAATTAGTAGTCAGTGAGGCAGGAGAAGCTTATGAACCTACAAAGTTTTCCTAAAATTCAAGCTAGATTTTACCAGCTTAGAATATGGAAGGGATTGATTTATTTTTATAGCAGCTATACAAAATTGAGAAGAAAAGTAATAATGCACACAAAATTGCAAGGGAAACGTTTAACCAACTTAAAACAACTCTGAGAATCTACCACCCAGAAGCATCTTTATTTCATAGTTTCACCTTGTATTTTAAGATAATGATTTAAAGGCACAGAATTTATATGCTAATCAATCATTATCATGTTATTGAGTATATTTATCAATTCTTAGGCACTGAAGCACTGTTAGTTTGACATCTAGAACTAGTTCATGATTCAGATCTTCCCCCACAGATCAGTGATATTTCAGGCACTTTGGAAACAGTCTAGACTTCGAGTCCCTCTCCCATCTCTCCCATTCCCACAGTCTCACCAGCATGCTGTCCTCAGAAGGAAGGACAGACTAGGAAGAGAATACCTTTGGGTTTTGCTTCCAACTAATATAAAAGATGGTTGAACAGGTGACATTAGAAAGCTATCTGTAATGCAGATGATCACTAATGGATAATTCAGGTTGTTAAATTTTCAGAGAAAATCCAAACTATTTTATTCCAAGTTATTAAAACCCTGAATTAAAGAAACAATTACCAC
Source organism: Antilocapra americana (assembly GCA_007570785.1). Classification (NCBI taxonomy): domain Eukaryota; kingdom Metazoa; phylum Chordata; class Mammalia; order Artiodactyla; family Antilocapridae; genus Antilocapra; species Antilocapra americana. The sequence goes on from ML664175.1 coordinate 5,905,425, forward strand.
TAGCCCTAAACAGCTTTTCTCAAAACCAGCCTGACACCTCAGTATAGATTTTACATAGAAATGTGGAATTGGGAGTTCCCTGGTCAAGGAACTGAGACCCTGTAAGCCATGTGGCAAAGCCCCACCACCATCCACAAAAAAAAAAAGGAAATATAACTTTTCAATGACTTTTAATTTAATAAATATGTTTATCAAATCTAAGTATAAATCTGTAATAAAGGTTATTTTGTGACTGAGAAAGAAACATTTTGGAAAATATTTTCTATAAAAGAAAGAAGGACAGAAAGAAAAAAAGAGAGAGAGAAAAAAAACAACTTGGGACTTTATGTCATCACTCAGAATCCATCTGGCAAAGGAAAAAAAAACTTTTCCATTCACTGTCTGAATTCTATTAAAAAGAATCAAGAATGTAGAAACTTGAATCCTGATGTTTCTCCTTGACCCTGGGCTTCCAACCAAGGTCAGCCTACAGCCCTCTCTGGTTCTGCCATCTGCTCCCGGACTAACTCTAACCCTGCTGTCTGCCTGAGAAGGGGCCGGGAGGGCCTCAGTGGTGCCTGGGGACCAAAGGTTGTGACAACCACACAACCTCCTGGATGGCAAAGACTGTGCAGCTTCAGTGGAGGAAGCTGAGTTCTCAAGGATATCAAGACCCCAGCACACAGTCGGCCGGTACCTTCCACACCCTCCGAGTGAAGGCGGAGGTGCTGAGGGGTGCCCGAGCCTTCTGTGACAAACCACCTGAGTACACACCTTTTTCACTCCTACTGACATAGTTGTATTTTTCTTACTGTGTCTGGGCTAGAGAAGAGGGTGACAAGTGTGGGGCAGTGAATGGCATCTTTCCCAGCCAGAAAGGAGGTTTTGCTCCAAAAGCATGGAGGGCTGCTCTGCTGTCCTTACCAGGTTCTCGTTGGTGAGCCGAGTGATCTCGTGCTGCAGGCTGGCCTCAATGCGGGCCTCTGGGGGCAGCTGCAGGTTCTGGGCCAGCAGCTGCTGCTGCCGGTTGTTCTCCTCCTTCAGGCTCTGGATTTCCCCACGAAGAGCTTCAGCCTCATTCTCGTGGCTCCTCTTCTGAGACTGCAGCTGAGACTCCAGGAGCCTGCGGAGAAGCCACACAGGGAGGAAAGAGAGGTGACATCTGAGTCCCTACCTGGTGGGTGTGAGGCTTTGTGCTCACTTGTAAGGGCAGAAAAATGGGGACTCTGTAGTGTCTCTGTAGCTTCTGACTTGATTAGAGTCTAGAAACTCAAATGGAGCCAGAAACGAAATGAATGCACTCACATATGTGTCTTTCTGAATTGAGGACCCTGCTACAAATACAAAGTTCTCAGACGCCCTGAAAAACAGGAGAGTTTTACTCCTTTGAAAGCGTCATAGGAAATGATGACTAAAACAATTAAAAGACATAACTTTAACTTGGCTTTCTACATTTACAGTAGCATTAATTTAAAGTAGCATTTAAGTTGGCAAAATTAGTATTATTATAATGCCTTTGCCTAAATCACTATGGAAGGCAAGATTACAAATGCCCACTTTAATTAAATCTGCCTTGAAGATCTTCAGCATTATTAATTCCAGGCAGGGGGTTGTGACCAGGGTCCCACTTTTACTTTTATCTCTGAAGGGGAGAAAGGCTAGAGTGCTATTCTAAAATACATACAGATTTACCCAAATGCAGACAGAGTTCTGAAATTTTATTTATATTTTAAATTTGTCATCTTCTTTTCCCCTGTAACCTTCCTTATCAGTAAGAGAATCCTAACAAGATATGGTTTTGGAAGATCACTATTAGTGGGACCAACAGACTGGTCACTGTTTCTTTGAGCAAACACACAGGTCAGCTGTGCCATGGACTAGGGCACTAGTCAGAGAATACCAGACCCAACTGGCAACCTCCCTCTACCAGGCACCCCCGTTCTACATTTACTCCCTTTCCCAAAGACAAGACAAAGTTATAGATAAGAATTAACTAACAGGAAGAAAGAAAAGATGTTTTTATTCCAATCCCCTTGGTTACCAACTGCTGGGCAAAACTAACTGATTCTATTATAAGCAAAGAGTAAACAACAGACCAAAAATATTTTGGGGATTATGAAATTTCCAAAGGATTTGAACCAATAACACCACAAAGTTAATGACAACAGTGTGTGATAAGAAAAAAGCAGAATAAGTAGAAGCCCCTTGAACAAAACAGTCTACTGAGTGGTTTAAAAATTAATCACCGAAATAGTATTTTTAAGACATAAAAACAGCATTTTTAGGACCAAAAAAAAAAAAAAAGAAACTCAGTATTTTTTAGATTTTAAGACACAAGTATCACTAGAGGAGATGAGTGTCTATGTTAGAAAGGTGTGGCTGTTTCAATTTTATTTGCTTTCTCCTAAACATGTTTAACATGATGAGTTTGGGTAATTATTTTGAACTGTAGCTGTGCAGGAAACCCTCCTGGTTTGCTGTTTCACAAATCTCAATTTCACCATAATCACACTGAATGCCAAGTCATGTACTTAATACTGCTGTTAGGCAGGATGATGATAATATATGAGAATGTAGCTGTATTGCCTGCACAGATATCCTTTGAATTGGTCATGATTCCAAACAAGAAACTGCTAAGTAATATGGATTAATCTTTCCTACAGGTGTTTGTGTTCTAGTTGAGAGGTTTGGGTTTTTTCCCATTCTTGGTGAGATATTCACAAATTTTAGTGTCTGAAATTTACCCAGGAAGACAATATATAAGAAATACAGAAGTTAAAGTCAGGAGGCCACTGTTAGTAAGAAAAACAGCAAATTAATAACATTCCATTTTGAGGAGACAAGTATAACCTGTTGGCTTGTTTTAACCCTTCATAAACCAGCAACAGCTCTCCATCCTCATTCAACTCATGGCAATCCATAGCAGATAATCTTCCATGCAAAAGGAACAACAATGCAAAACACAAAGGGATACAGGGTGGTAATGAGATGACGATGGTCAACAGTAGCACATGGTATTTCAACATGTTATTAAGTCCCTAGGACTGTCTTTATTAATTACAGATGACTTTAAGACATTACCACACAAATTATTTTTGGTTAATATTTTTTTTAAAAAGTGAGTAATATGTAACATCACATGTAAAGGTGGAGAATTTAAAACAAAATAATCAAGGATCCGGAGCTACTTTTCCTATAAAATAATAAATTACTCAGGAGGGGAGAAAGATGTCCTGTTTTTAACATTTTGTTCAGCTATCAGAGTGATTTTATGTCACACATTATGTTAGAGACTAACCACAACAGTCATACACATATAGAATGAAAAGTTGAGCTATTGTCTTCATGTGGCAATCTTCATAATTCACTTCAAAATGAAGTTTTAAATCTTCTGGGTAGGAATTTGTTTTAGCTTCATAAAATCTAGTTTTGTATTTTTAAAATTGCTTTTAAAAGTTCTTATAGGAGTAACTGATAAATACGTTCAAAGTTCCCAGCTTTTATGATACAACTTTAAAAAAAAATTTTGTGTCAAAAATTAATTTTAAGACCTGGGGAAATTACTTTTATATTAGAAAAGTCACACATTTTATTAAAAGTATGTATAATTAACAAATAAAAACGATGAAACTAATTAGAGGTTTTTTTCTACTGAGTATATAAAAATCATATTTTGAGTGTTTGCCAAGTATCCGACACTGTTTTACATCCTTCCACAGGCATTATTTCATTTAGTTCTCCTAGTAACAATATATATCATTGGCCATATTGCAGAAGAAGACACCAAGGTTTAGAAGTTAGATACTGGCAGGTGCTATATGACTACAGAACCCAAGATCTTATTTCTCTTACTAGACTTTTGTTGTTGATACCATGTTTACATAAAACAAATTTCATAGATTGCTCTTCTGCTTTCCATTTCCCATCTCTCCCTAGAGAGTTGGTCTATTTGCATGGTCTCAATTGTATTATTACATGCCAATGACTTCAATATTTACATCTCAGCCCACACAGCTCTCCTGTTGCAGATCTATATTTTCAATCACTGAATAAAGTTCTTTTGTTGGATGTCTTCCTATTTCCTTAAATATTTATAAATCTACTGATAATTTCCTGTACTTCCCCACTTCCCAGAACCAGGGTCGTGAAATGGCCTTACTATACCCAACCAAGTATCCGCCACAGAAGCTGTGGAGTTGCCCTTCATGATCCCCCTCCCCTGACCACACATCCAGTAAACTGCAAGGCTGCTCACCTCATCTTCTTAAGTGTCTTTCTAAGTGTCCCACTTCTTTCAATCCCAATGGCTACCAACTAAGTCAAAGTCACTATAACCAGTCATTCAATTATGGGAATATCCTCTTAACTGGTCTTTATGGTTTTAATCTTGTTCCACTACAGTCTATGCTCTAACATAAAAGCCAGGGCTAGTTTTCCAATCTCATCATACCATTCTCCTACTAAAAATCTTTCAACAGCTTCTACTGTCACTGGAGGGAAGTCCAGATTTTCTTGGTTATCTCCCCAACACTCTATAAACTCTGTGAAGGGAAGGACTGCATTAACCTTGCTTAATGCTCTACTGCCAGTCTTTGGCATATGGTCTGGGATGAAACAGGCATACAATATATGTCTGGTGACTGAATAGCTGAGTGTATGGATGAACAATTTAATATAGCTCTTTTTACACTAACACAGTCTTAGCTATAAAGTATGCTTTCAATTTCCATTCATAAATTAAAATTTAAGTTTAACCAAATACTTTTATAAGTATTCTCTACTCTTGTCCATAAAAGAAGGTAGTAAATACCTTATATCTCGCATGGCAGTATTCTTTAGTCTGTGAGGTATTTCTGTATACTAATTCTGAAATATCAGAATTAGGGGATCTAGATGTAGTACACTGATAATCTCTGTTATCATCACTGGCCAAGTTCTTTTAAATATGTAGTCTTTTAAGTTCAGTGTTTAATAGCATGAAGGTTCTTTGGGAAGCAGGAGTGGCAGAAAGGCCAAAGAATTTCAGAAATGAGCGGTGATAATCTTAGCTACAGGGAAAGCTTTGGGGAAAGTTCAGTCATTTAGTGACTGTGCAAATCTGCACTCTCAGCCCACCCAAGACTCTTAAGACTGAGCTAAGTGCATCCACAACCTCCTTCACGTTTAGAGTAAATCAGATAAAAACCAGAGTTAGGATTTTCTCAGAACACCTTAGGAAATGTGACAAAAACTTGGTCTCAAATATCAAGGCCCCATCCTGGGAAGTCATGGTACTTTTTGAGAATTATATAGCCAACATGGATGCGATTCAGCTACTTCATCACTTCTCTTTACGTTAAAGTTCAATTACTGAAAGCTGCAGCTGCCCCTACAAACCTTCACAAACAACAATCCTGAATAACAAATGGAAGTGACTACCCAAGATAGTTCAAGCTATAGCATAAGCAATTGATTTTCCTTCTCAAGGCTAAGGTCCTAAAAACACAGAAATATACTCCCTTGATGTAAAGAATGTTTTCCTTTCAATTTCTTATCAGTTCAATTTCTTTCATTTCAATTTCTTCTCATGCTACCGTCTTATAAATGAGATTTTAACTGGGAATATACTGGAAACTTTGGATCCTTTCTGAAGGTCAGCTGATATCTAATGAAACAATGCATAAACACTTGTACTCACTGTACAAGAGGCTGGCTTGAAGAATAAAGATAAACATGATTAAACCACAATGAATAAAGAAAGATCAACTTACCTGTTGGTTTCTTTCAAACCAATATATGCTTGTGCTATTTCGCCTTTATCTTTCATTTTTTGTACATCTTCTAAAAGTATTGTGGAATCTGTCATTGTGTTCTAAAGGGGAAAAGACATTTCCACATTAAGTGTTAACTGTGGACCACATGTAATATTTTTCTTTCTAACAGAATAGGGGGTTTATGTGTTCCACAACACACCTGCCCCACCAGAGCATCTGCCCTAGCTCCAGGTGACTACAGAGAATGGGGCACAGGCCGTTAAGAGAACGAGGCACCTCCAGTCCCTCTCTTGAGAATCCCTAACACTCTACTACAAAAATGGTGCAATTCCAGAGTAAACAAAATCACTGATGGGCCATGTGTGTTTTATGCTGTGTGAAATACATACATAAATATCAGTGTTCTTGCCTGGTTACTATTCTAATGCTGTATATATACTTTTAAATATAATTATTTCTATCTAACCATCTATCTATATATCCATTTATCCATCCAGTATATATAGATTAAAAACAATAGCCAGGCAAGAACACCAAGAAAGTATTCAATGGTATGTACAAAGCTCTTCTTTCTTCTACTTCTGGACTGATTATAACAAAGCAAATGCCCTAAGAAATATGAAAAGTTTGACACAAAACTCATTTTTCCATTAAAAACTCAGTACAAAAAAAGTGGTGTTTAGATTATATGTTTCAGCAAAACCAAAGTTTTCTCTCACATCTTTAGATATATATAAACAGGAAGGATATAGGTCCTTGGAAATATCTACCATCTGCTGTTATTCAATGTTTTTTACTCTGTTACGGTATGCTGCTGCTGCTGCTGCTAAGTCGCTTCAGTTGTGTCCGACTCTGTGCGACCCCATAGATGGCAGCTCACCAGGCCCCACCTGGGATTCTCCAGGCAAGAACACTGGAGTGGGATAGGAATAGTATATAAGCTTTTGAAATAAACATCTGGCAGGTCAGAATAACTAATATTAGATTTTGTATAGAAAGGACTTTTCTGCTAACATTTTTACTTCCTTTTTTTTCTTTTTTGGTCTAATCTGTTTGACAACCAATATCATTTCAAAATTTTGCTTCTGCTCAGCTGTTCTCTTTCCCTCCTAAACCAGGGCAAGACAGACAATAAGAACAACTGTTCTAATAGTCTCTAAAGCATAACTAGAATCCATGGACCCACTCTATTTGTCCAAATAGTATATGCCTAATCCTTTAGTCAACATTTGCTCTAAATCCAGCTCTCACAGTAAAGTGGGGATAATAGAATACACTTCAAATATTGTGATCTTAGAGACCAAGATAGCTTTAATGCCAACAAGAGGCCCATAAATACCTGCTTTTGAATTTTAGTATTTATTAAAAACAAATCCCACTTATATGCTAATGCTGTCCTTTTGTGAATTTACAAATTCATGCTTAAAATATGATAAAAGCTATAAAGAATTTATATTCTACTGAATTTTAAAACTCACATAAACACTACATATAGCATTTAAAAAGCACTTTAGCTATGTTTTATAAATATTTTACTACACATTTGATAGAAAATTTCTTTGTTTCTCTTTTATTAAGGCAGAAAATCTTTCTATTCTTAACAAGCCATACTCAGATTTATTATTTTTTTTTAATTGGCTGTGTTGCATGGCTTGTGGGATCTTAGTGGCCCAGCCATGGATTGAACCCGTGCCCCCTGTAATGGAAACATGGAGTACTAACCACTAGACTGCCAGGGAATTCCCCACACTCAGAATTTTAGTTTTAAGTAATAACTCAAAGAACCAGTTTCTGTATTAAATAATGCTACATGTATTCTCTGACATCTGAGAACCTATATGATATGGTTTTGAACTTTCAGTAAATTAGATAAGTTGATCTAGTGAACCAGTCCAAAGGAAAGATGGTATTAGCCAATCCTTCCCTTCTCTGGTCTACCTTAGCTAAGAAACAGGTAAGTATGGGATCAGACTCAGACTACCAGTGCTAGGAAGTTCCTTACTCACTGCTCAAAGAGATTCTGCCAAGACAGGAACCAGAAGTTCTGAAAGGGTCATGCCATATAGGAAAATCCCACCCTTCCCAAGAAGGGGGTGCTCAGCTCCTCAGGGTCCTTCTCACCCTTGGCTAACAAACCCACAGCTGGTAGAAATAAGAGCTTGTGCTTCTCAGTTAAGGGTTTTCCTCTCTGCTTGTGGGGGGCCACCATTACTACCACTGAGGGTTACAGAGCTGACTATGAGTTCAAAAGTCATGGAGGCCTCTCTGTGATCCAGACAGGAACCTACAACATCCATAATTTTATCACTGACTTCTCAAATAGGAAGAAGTCAAACAGGAAATTAATTTGTAAATACCAAAGTAGATTTGGTGGACAGAAAGGATCAACTACATATACTGGGGGATACTTGCAAACTAAAAATTAGGATTTAAATAGAAATATTTGCTAAACAATTAAAAAATTAGAATTACCTTGTCATCCTGAAAAATCACAAGTCAGCAAGCATGAAAAACAAATGGAAAAAACAACAAATTCTTAGTTCCATAAATAAATTCCATCAATGAGTCCCCATCAAAACAGAAAAAAGCCAACTGTGAAAACAACCATGACTGGTTTCTCCTAAAACTAACTCTGTATGTAAATTAGTATCCATGGAACTGGCATGCGGTGGACATTAACACATATTTATGGAATGGCAACTCTTAATTCTCAGTTGAATTTATTTTTGAGTTGTTTTGATTCTTCTAATTGTACAGTATTTGTGAGGATGTGAGAAAACAAGCCTCCTGCTCATGTATTGGGGTGAAGTTCTTATCTTAGGTTTGTGAAAGTTTCAGTAATGCCTTGACAGGAGATCATTCATTAGTCCAAGTGAAGCCTCCCAGAATACTTGCAGAGGTAGAGCAGGTCAACTAGATGTGGCTGGGCTCGATCATCACCTGGCTCATGGGGTGTCACTGCCCGCAAAGGAGTTGTGAAATGTCTCTTGACTAGAAACGGAGTGGGACAAACAGCCCTGGGATTGAAAGGTCTCAGTCAGTGTCCTGTGCATTTCTCCTAAGAGAGAACCAGCTGATGCTATGTGTGCACTGAGAACCAGGAGAGCAGGGACCTTGGTTAGATAGGGCCAGCCCAACAGGGGCTGGAGAGAAGCCGTCACACGGAATATGTGAGGCAGGTAGGTGAGAGTGTGTGATACCAAAACGATACCAGAACTACATGCTCTTGTAAGCTGAGCTGTTTTTATGTTCCTTGGTTCATTTTTCTTTCCGTTAACTTTTACTAAAGTTTCTGGTTATTATAGAATATTAGTTTGTCGCAGGAAACCAGACAAAGGGATCCTCATTTTGGACTCTACTTCAGCTAGCATGCAGAGGGAGGCTTGTTTCTCAGAGGTTCAGTCCCCCTTGTGAGTTGCTATCAAGTACGTCATGTGCCAGGTCTTGTATCCTAACCACATGCAGAACTACCATTTCTAGGAGAAGTACTCGTGAACCTTCTAGGCATCCCATTCATTATATACTATAGCCTTCCAGAAATTGAATTATATTGAGATACAATATTATATTAGTTTCATATATACAACAAAGTGAGTAGATATTTTTATACATTACAAAATGATCATGATCATTAAAATGTCTAATTACAATCTGTCACCAAAGCTATTACAGTACTATTGACTATATTCCCTATAAATTACATCCCTATGACTTATTTATAACTGGAAGTTTGTACCTCTTAATTGCCTTCACCTATTTTACCCAACACCCTACATCCCTCCTACCCTGCAATCACTAGTTTGTTCTATAAACCTGCTTCTGTTTTTAGATTTCACGTGTAAGTGATATTGTATGGCATATACTGGTCTCTGTCTGACTTACAGTCATTTTTCCCATGGCATATCATGCAGCTGGGATACTTGATTGCCTAATTCTTGGTAACACTTTGCTGCATGAACATGGGCAAGGAGTAACGTAGACCGGGTTTTATGACGATAACTGGAATTCTCTCTGGTATCAAATGACAAAAAGCCCACTTCTCACCAACACACAGCAGTGTTGGATCTGAAGTTACCTGAGGGCAGGGAAGGACTTCAAAGAACCATCTATATTCTCCATCCTAGGTCCCTTCTGTGGAATCACTAAATACAGCCCCTTCCATCTGGGCCCAATCCCACATTGAACAGAATTCCCTGAGGTGAGCAGAAATCATTGGCATGTCGCTTCTCTTCATTGATCTCATGTATAATCTTTACATGTGTTATCTTCCCAGTTAAACAGGCTATTTTCAACAAACAATTTAAAATTGTATTTAATGGTTTCCCACAACAAGGTAATTATGGATTTTTGTACTTAACAGAATTGTATTTCTGATCAAAATTTATCATGGTCAGATTACTACAAAAACATTCATTTTTAAAGCCCATTGTTAATGAGTAAGAGGTGAAACTTTAAGAAGCAGTTGGGGTTTCACTTGCTTCTTGCTCAGCCTAACTTGTGTTTGCAACAGTTTTTAAACAGTGTTGAATTTCTTTTTTTCAAATGATGACATCCTCAGTTAGACTACATATACTTATGTTTCCTTCACATAAATTGGAGGGAATGAACAGGAAGAGGCCAGCCCCCAATACCCACTCATGCTCACCTTGGGTTGGATGGCTTCCTTCTGGCTCACCAGCTGAGACCTCAGGATGAGGACTTCTTCCTTGCGGACATCGAGCTCCTCACTCACAGAGGTCAGCTGCTCCATGAGGACACGGTAGGCTGGTGCACCTGGGGCAGTCACCTCAGGGGCACTTTTCTCACTGAGGGCCTTCCGTAACTCATTTAGCTCGTTTTTCAGTTTTTTGTTTTCTGATTCTAGTTCTTGACGCTGTAGGACGAGACAAAGAATGGCTCATCACCGTCTTCCTCAGCTTTACAAAGGATTACTTACCTTTCTCCAGGAAAGCAGAAGAATTCTGCTGGAAAAGACCACCAGAGCCACCCCAGTGAATGGCTCCTCTGGAAACTCAGCTCTGCAAATTCAGAAAGTCAATGTCAAGTGGAACTGGGCAAGGTGAATGATAGTTTGCTTCAGCAACTCAGGTTTCATAATCAAATTTGCTCCAGGTCTGCCCAGGATGTGTTTACAGGCCTGAAGAGAATGCTGAACCCTTAGGTATGAGTCTGGATAAGTACTAAGAAGCTCAGGTTTTCTTTATGTGTAAATATAAGTGCAAGTATGAGGGTCCAACTGTCAGGTTACTTCTAATGAATGGTTCAGATGAACAGATCCCTGAGATGTTGAGTAGCGTCCTCTGATCTCCTTTGTAAAGCAGATGAGAAAAACCACTGACATTTTAGGCTTCTAATTTCTAACTATGAAATTATATGACATTTAAGCTAATAAAATTCTCTATCATGTTTCAATAACAACAAACAATATATTTTTGAAACTTCTTTCCTGTGTAACAGTCTTGTGAAGGTGCTGGCAGAAACCTTGAGGAGTGGAAGGAGAGGAGGGCCACCCCCTCCTTCAGCCATGCAGATGGACACACACACCCTTCACCGTCTCCGTACTGTCATGTACCACCAGCCATCCTCAAGTCACCAGTCAGCACTGCCCTTGGCACACTCTGCTCAAACAGTGACAGCAAGGACCCAGAATAGAGTTCTGATGCTAAACTCTGTTTACTGACACTAAAATACAAGGGTCATAGGATACTGGGTGGGAAATAGTGAAGCAGACAAGCATTAAAAGTACCATGCTGATTTATTTAGCATATGGTGCTAAGATTTTATGATAACGAAAGTGAGACCCTTCCATACAAACATAAAACATTTTATTATTTCTTCCAGAGAAGCAATCAGGTTTGTAGCACCAAATTAGACCTTTCAACATGTCATACTAAAACTATCTGAAGTCCTTTTTTTTTTTTTTCTGGTTTAAGAATTTATAACTTTTTCTTTCATGGATTAGTTCATTCTTATGTGTAAATGAATGCTCCTTCCTATCTCCAGTATCCCACCAAAGTAATCAGATTCGTATTTCTGTTTCTGCAACAGAAAACATATGAATGTCTCTACTTCAACACCTAAGCTCTGATGCCATGTTTCCCAAACTTTAATGTGTGTCAGAATCACCTAGAGGGTGGAGGGCTTTAGATTTGGTGTGAGGCCCACAGATTGGCTTTTCCATCAAGTTTCCAGGTGACGTTGACGCAGATAGCCCAGGGACCACATTTCGAGAAACACTGTGCTAACACTTCGGAACTTTGTGATCTAGGTTTCATTTTCAACACACTACAGAAAATGTCTCTCTTTGTCCATTTTTTTATGAAAGGCAGGAAGAAACAGAAGATCTGGAGATCAGATTCCTAGCCCTGTTCCTTTGGCCTGTCCCATCTCATCTCATCTAATTCCTGTCCTGCATAACCCATATCATGATTTGGTTTTCTAGGCAAAGAGTATAAAAGACAAAGGAGAATAATAGAAATGATCCTTTGCTGCCACCCTTTTCTTTTTCCACAAACATAAAAATGTACTACCCTATAGTACTTTCATTGGGGGAGTAAAGTATTTAATTATGTTATAATTTAGGAAGGGTTAAAAAGGTCCTGTGGGGTATTTAAAAAGTAAATATCGTAATTGGGGGTGAAAATTAGTTTTCAAACAAGTTATGATGGGAACCTAGCATGTTTCCCAATTTTTTGGCGATCTGGATTCAAGATCAGACTTTACCAATTGATAGTAAATCTCTTCACTGTTCTAAGGCCTCAGTTAATTGATCATATAAAGTAAATAACAAATTATCTCAGAAGTGTGACAATGACTAAACAAGATAAGGTAAAGGAAAAACATTTCAAATTGTAAGGTAAGTAAAAGGTATTATCAGTCAAGTGTTTAGAATCACTCTTAATGTCTTCAGGGGAAGGAGGCATTGTGGTTTGGGTGGGTAGAGGACAGGCACTGTCCACACCAGGATGCCACACAGCCTGGAGAGGAGGCACTTGTCAGTGGCTCTGGGACTGTGGGATGTAGCACTCCATACAGAACAGGGGCCTCTTAATGTGCATAGATTATGTTCTACATCACAGTATTAGGAAATAACTTATCACGACTAGACTTGCATAATATTACTAAAAACAAAAAAAAAAGTTTCATGATTGTTTAGAGAGACCTCAGGAGTTCTCAAGTATATAAATGCCTACTGTTAAATATTTTGTGGCTTTTCTAAGTTTTAGTTTTGTTTGGTTATAATTATGAACCTTATTGTAATTTTCCAGCTATTTTAAACCATAATTTTCAAAAGCAGAAAAAAAGCTGAAAAACTGACATAAGTAGAAAATATCTGAGAATAGTAAATTTAAGGCTAATGAATTAATAACCTAGGAAACTTTTGGAGCTGGGGGTGACTTGACAGCTGACGATCTGATAGCTCAGACTTCTAAGGGCTTAAAATTTTGATCCTGGAAAGCAAAGGAAGGAGCCAGGTGGTTCACAGCCAGCTCTGAATCAAGTGATGGGACATTTTCCCCCTCTGGGCTTCATCTCTGTGTTACCCAAGATGCTCTGTATTTTAGGAACTAATGTTCTTAACCAGTGCCTTTTCCTGTGTTCATGTGCTCTAGAACACACAGCGGCAGCTTTCCATCTAGTGAGAACCACTAAGAAGATATAGTTCTCCACCTCCATCCCCTTCCCTCCAACTGTTCTTTAAAATATGTTTGAATATGTTTCTTCTCTGTAAACAAATATCTGTCTTTCTCTACAAACACATAGTTTCAGCGGGACTTGATGGTTACAGCAGGGGGTTTGGAGTCAGAGACACCAACAGTCAAAGTCCGCTCCTGTCAGTTTCTAGTGGGGTTATCTTAGGAAGTTTCTTATACTTCTTAGTGTTGATTTCTTCATCTATAAAATGGGAATTAAAATGCTTACTTGCAGGATTATTGTTAAAAATTGAGGCTGATGTATAAAGTGCCTGTATTTTAAAATGATGAAGGTAATGACAGCGGCCAACATTTGTTGTGTCTTTACTATGTGCTGGGCACTATTCTACACAGTTTACATGAATTACTTCATATAATCCTCATGAAAGTCCTTTAAGGTAAATATTATCATTATTCCCACTGTTTAGATGAGAAAATTGAGGCACAGAAAGGATTATTTGCATGCAGCCATATAGTGGTAGATCTAGCATTTGAATCCAGGCAGTCTGACACCAGGGTCCATGTCCTTTACTACTTTCTACAGCCTCCAAAGGCAGCTACTGCTTAGGCTGAAATCTAGCTTATATGAAAGAGAATTTTAAAAAGGTAACAATGCAAGGCTAGAAATAATGCCTGAAAAGAGCTTAAGCTAGGGCCTCAGGTACCATTAAGGATGTTCTCTGAGAGACAGAGGCTCTGAATGGGTTTCTTGCCAAAACAAGATATTCAAAGTCTTGACCAGACACTTCCCATTACCTTGAGTGACTCATATTCCAGTTCTGCACCTCTAATCTGTGGTCTTTCTTCTTCCTAGGGAAAAACATAAAGTTAAGAACTTTATAGATAAGTAGTTATATTTTAATTGTTACTTTTTACTCTTAGAATATTACCTAGTTCTGCAGAAAACAGTAAGGAGAGTTTAGCCCTCACTACTTGAAGGAAATCCTACTTTATTAAAGTACTTCTAGCCTGAATTCCCATTAAAGAAGAGACCACAGAACCCAGTTTGCCATGGCCCTAGGGTGGGAGACCACTGCTCACCTTTGCCTTGCTGCGGAGCACCTGCTCCTCCTTGCGGTCCAGCTCATCCTGCATCACCTGCTTCTCCTGCTCCAGTTCTGTGACCCGCTTCTGGAGCTTGAGGAACAATGACATGTCCAGAGGCACCTTCTTCTCACTTGGCTCCTAGACTCCAGAAATTATAAGATGGTCAAGATGATTCATAAGATGTAAAACCTGATGGGAAAATGAATGAGCAGCTCGACAGAAAAATAGGCTAACTTACAGGAGAAATATAAATGGTCAAGAGTATATGAATAGCACATCCAACCAGCTAATAAATGGAGAAATGCAAATTAAACAACAGTGAGGTACCACTTTCCTCCATCATATTGACAAAGATTGAAAATTTAATAAGGCCATGTGTCAGTAACAGTGTCTTACATGATATTGGTGGAAGTATAAGTAGGCCCTTTAGAAGGGAAAATGAGCTGTATTCATTAAAATTTAAATCTGTATATCCATTAAACTAGCAATCTACGATTAAGAATTAATTCTAAAGAAATACTTACACAAGTACACAAAAATATTAATATTAAAGAGGTTCACTGTAGTATTTTTGTAATCACAAAACCTGAAAAGACTCCAAATACTTACTTAAATAAATTCTGGTATAATCAAACTATGAAATATTTACAGCTGTTAAAAAGAATGAAGTAGATCTACACAATTAGATAAATATGTTCTAGATAAAAGTATTAAGTGAAATATACAAGTTGTAGGATAGTATCTATATTGTGATCTAATTTTTCTTAAAAAAAAATACACATGACTTTTAAATATATCAAGCCTATGGCATACAAAAATCTAGAAGGCCATCAAGGTTATCTTAGAGAATGGGAGGTACTGTGGGAGAGTTTCATTTTCAGTTTCATATATTTCTATATTTGAATTGTGTACAATAAGCATTCACTACTTTTGTAATTAGGAAAAATGATTTTTGAAAAGGTGAAATGCTAGTATAAATATACTGAGGTCATACAGAGAGAAAACAAAAAATCCAAAACATATATAGCCCTTAATAGACTAAAAGATAACCTAGTAGCATTTAAAAGTATGTCAACTGGTTCCAAAACAGAATCACAGCAAGAACTACCAGGATAAATAAAGATATTCTAATTCAAGCTAAGCAAAATGAAGTAACTAACCATCATCATAGAAATTCTGAGAATATCATAATTGTTTTACCTCATTTACTTTGTGTTTGAATTTTTAATTATCATTAGACTCAATGGAGTGGATAAAGAGTCTCTTTTTGTCAGAGAGAAAAAGAATGGTAACAATAACTTATTTATTTAATTAATTGATCAAAGTATAATTATTAACCTTTCCCTTCTCCACGGGATCTTCTCAACCCAGGGACTGAACCCAGATCTCCCACATTGCAGGTAGATTCTTTACCAGCTGAGCCACACGGGAAGCCTTCTTAACTGATCAGCAAATCTTATATTTCCAAATGTCAATTTTTTTAAAGAAATATTTTTTCTTGATATAAAAGCAAAATAAGTTTTCATAGAAAATTTAAGTACAAGAATGAGAACTGTAAGTATAACCTCATATCCAGAGAAAATTTACAATTTTTGTCCAATCTCTTTTCTATAAATTTAAAGAACAGGAAAAATATTTCATCATAATTTTGTACCATCTTAAAAACTTAGCATTTTTTATAATTGTTTTCCAAAGTTATAATATGATACTTGAAAGCATAATTTTTGATGGCTGAATTAAAATATATACCATCATTTGCTTCATCATCATGTTACAGATGAGCACTGAAGTTATTTCTAATTTTTGTATTGAAATATACTAAAATAAACATCTTAGTACATAAATATCTAAACATTAATGTTTTAAAGTCTACTACACAATGGAATATTACTCAGCATTAAAAAAAAATTCATTTGAAGCAGTTCTACTCAGATGGACGAAACTGGAGCCCATTATCCAGAGTGAAGTAAGCCAGAAGCAAAAAACAACAATACAGTATATTAACGCATATATATGGAATTTAGAAAGACGGTAACCAGAACCCAACATGCGAGACAGCAAAAGGAACGCAGATGTATAGAATAGACTCGTGGACTTTGTGGATGAGGGTAAGGGTGGGATGATATGGGAGAAGGGCACTGAAGCATGTTAATTGTCATGTGTCTAATCAATCGCCAGCCCAGGATTGATGCTCGGGGCTGGTGCAGCGAGATTTCCCGGGGGGGGGGGGTGGGGGGGGGGGGGGGGGGGGGAGGGAGGAGGGAGGGGGGTTCCGGAGGGGAAGCATATGTAAACCCATGGTGATATCATGACAATGTATGGCAAAAACAATAAAAAAAAAAATAAAGTGATCATTACAATAAAAAATAAATAAATAAAAAAAAATAAAGTCTACTAGGCCTGTTTATACTTCCATCAGTAACCACCAGCTTGCCTGGAGCAGCAATAACTGTTATCATTAAAGCAAAATTGGCTGAATTGACATACCAATAGTGGTATTTCATTATTGTTTTAACTTATATTTCTTTGCCATTTAATGAGGTTGAATAATTTTTATATTCATTAGCTATCTTTGATCTTTTGTGAATTCCTAGTAGTGCCAAGTTCAGCATCATTCTAGTTCTGAAAAAAAAAAAAAAACCACCTAAGAAGAATCAACTAAACCAAGAAGTGGGGCACTTATAGGCTCTCAGGGTCATTTATCTACAAGCTAGTTAGACCTGGACTTTTTCTTACTGTCCATTTATCATGCTCAGAGTAAGAAAAAGTTTGGGTATATGATCTGTCCTGACTTAGTGGAATAGAGATAACATCTTCCCTGAACATGAAGTCACTACAGAATTTCATTCATATAAATACTTATTTCTATACACCCCACAAATACTTATATTTTAGCTTATTTAGAATATAAACATTCCATCTTATGTATTTTAATGTTTCTTCATCGTATTAATGATATACACATATGTTAATTAATATGTACATTAATTAATGTACATATATGTGCAAAGTCCCTTCAGTCATGCCCCACTCTTTGTGACCCTATGATCTGTAACCCACCAGACTCTTCTGTCCGTGGGAATTCTCTAGGCAACAATGATGGAGTGGCTTGCCATTCCCTCCCTTCCAGGGGATTTTTCTGACCCAGGGATTGAACCTGTGTCTCCTGTGGCTCCTGGGCTGCAGGAAGATTATTTACCACTGAACCACTGGGGAAGCCCATTAATGATGTATATGTCCCTGAAAATTTTAATTATTTAATCCTTTTTTCACACTATAACTGAAGCCTTCATCCTATGAGTGAATATAATATTTCATTCACTGTATTTAAAATGTCATCATTTGGGAATAATTCCTCTCAGCCTTGAATGGTCATTTTTGTTGAAAAGGAATCCTTTTGTTAAAATAGGGTGGGATAACTCTTTAGATATCAGCTAATATTACACAAAAAATTAATTGCTATAGATAAGAACAAATTCTATGGATGGGAACAGTTGACAAGTGCAAAACTGTTTGAGACATAATGATTAGTAACTAAGAGTGCTCCAAACGGTGCCCATTCTTATCTCCAATGATATGTATAATCGAGGAGATATTGTCCTCCCCATACCACATGAGCAAGGAAGATGACTGGACCATCTAGCTCAGGAAAGTATCTAGGGTTTTGTTTTTGCTTTCTTTCCTTTGTAAGGACTTTGTCATCTAGGGCTTTTCCAAGAAAGTGAAGCTTTAAAAATTAATCTAAAAAATAACAACAGTCTCTCATTAGAGGAAAATAACAGAAATTACTTCACAAAATTACCATGACAGGCCTGGCAGTCATCCTAGAATTATTGCTAACAGTAGCTGAGAAAGTTACAGTGACACTTTCCCTGGATTTGACAAGTGTGGGGAAGCTTGAGAGCAGAAGCAGAACTGAGATAATTAGTCAATGGTTACTAAGAAAGGTGCATGACACAGCAGGGAAAGCAATGGTTCCCAGAAGTGTTACGTGGTCTCTGTAACCCCAGACCCCAAAGATGCTGGAAGTGTGGGAGGGCTGTAAGGCAAGCGGAGCTAGCAGTGAGTTCTCCACAGAGAAACAGCAGTGGAGGTGCCACTGTAACTTGTGAACAGCAAATCACACGTCTGTGATTTGTGACTAAAGAGACATTAATCCTTTATTTTTACATCAAATTTTGCTATTAATACATGACTGAGGTCAGAATTCTGTGTTTCAAAACAATCTATTTTAATTAAAGAAATCAATTCATAAGCAAGAGTGATCCCATTATCGTCCTGGCCCCCGGATTCTAAAGGAGTTACTTGGGAATACTACATATAGGAGTTGAAAGTTTTCCTTTAGTTTTTGTAAACCTGGCCATTATAGAGGAAGTAGCAGGAAGAAATGCAAACCTGAAGGTCGTAAGTAACTTGAAGAGCAAAGCGACAGCCATGGCCTTAGATTGCCATGTCTCTCCTGCCCAACTGCCCTTTGATGATCAATCTCTCTTTTTCTATTACCAGTTGTACAGATTCCCATCTTTCCGATCCTGGCCACACCCAGTCTGCTTATTAGACTGCGTTTAAAGCCTGTTTATTAGAGCAAAAACCTTTATTTATTGAACACTTACTATGTATCTAACACTGTTGCAAGTGTGTGAAAATTAACTCACCTAATCTTTAAAACATCGCTATAAAGTAAGATAATAATATCAGTGCCACTTTATGGAGGAGGAAACTGAAATGCAGAGAGACTGAGGCTAAGGTTATGGACAGGAGGAGAGTTACTGTGGTCTGCCTCATGATGAAGACAGCACTAACCAAAGCCAGCCACATCTCAGATGCACGCACCCAGTCACAAGCAACAAGCATGACTAGTTCAGTCAATACCCTTCCTCGTTACTGAGAGAAGACTTCCTGTGTATGACCTGCTGCTGGTGGTAAGTGCATGTGACAGACAGCATCACTACCCCAAGATCTGTTTGTGATTTCTGAAGCACGATTCATACTTCATTTTTCAAAAAAGATGAAAAATGTACCAAATCCCATTGTTCAGTTCAGTTCAGTCACTTGACATAAAACAGGAGAGAATGAGAAATGAAAAAGGTTACCTCTCCCTTCAAATCTGTAAGAATTTGGAGAAAACACCTTTATATTCACTAAAGGCTCAGAAGCTGTAATTTTGAAATCTTCAAAGTCTAACTCTGGGGTAATCTCCAAAGATGGCCACCAACGATCACCCAACAAAAATAACTTTCCTCCCATTAAGAGATGGAGTCCATTCCCCTCCTTGAAACTGGGCTGGCCTCGTACTTTGCTTTGACCATAAGATGTGGCAGAACTGCTGCCATGCCAGTTCTGGGTCTGGCCCTAACAGCCTGACATCTTTTGCCCTTGCACTCCTAGAGCCCACTCACTGTACTATTGAAGAGAGAAGCAACATGGAGAGACCCAAGGAGGAGACCTTCTCACCCCAGCTGAATGCAGGGAGATACTCCAACCCACACCATAAGGGACAGAAGTACCACCCAGTCAAAACATAAAGAACTGTGAGCAACAATAAACTATCTTTTGAAACCACTAAAGTCAGGGATGGTTTGCTGCACAACAGATAAGTTGAACAACCTCTGCTGTTACATACTGATCATATTGCTGTATTAATGTCTCCAGACTAATGTTATCTGTTTATCTGAAGGTAGAAAGGGGACTGGAGAACTGCAGTATAGAACCCTGAGTGGGAGGAGGTGAAGTGTGGAGCTCTGAACAGACGAGCCTGTTACAATACTGGCTCTGCCACTTACAAGCTGTGACCTTGGACCAGTTACTTGCCCCCCTGTATGTATGAGTCCAACTATATGACATTCCAACTATGTGACACTTTCTTTAAAATGAACAGAATGAGATGGAGAAACTTTTCATTCCCAAGGGAAACTAAGAAAGGAAAGAATCATTCAATTTTTTTTAGCTGTTCTGCTAGAAGAAGTCTATTTCTGGCTTGGCCATTTTCTCAGAATATGAGATAAAAATAGAAAATAATGTGCCTGGATTACCAATTACAGAAACTAATGTCATATTTGAAGAAGATATGAGAATTGGTTTGGGAACAATCTAACTTAAAGTCACTGTACTCTTGGGAGTTACAGTGATATATCATTTTGATTTCAAACCATGTAACACAAAACACTAAGATTCATAAGCTGTTTTCAATGCATTTTTTGTAGACACGAACTACATTGTTACAAACTGTCACCAAACAGGCAGCAATTTTGCTAAACTCTAGGGCACTGGTATTTATATTATAATATTCTAGGATAAAAGCTTACTTTTCAAAAAATGACCTCAATTAAAATAAATTCATGACAGGCTATATTTTTTACACACAGAACATTTTAAGGTATAAAAGGGAATCACAAAAGGGAAAATCTGGTCCTCAAAATCACATTAAAAATTGAAATATCGATTGACAAAAATATGTAATAGGTATGTATATACACAGCTAATTAAGCACCTTCAAGTCATTTATAAAGAATATAAAACAAATGTTACATTTATGAACAAATGGGGTCCTCCCTGCCATGGAAATGTTCTCTGTTAATAACAGGATGGGCACATCTTACTTTTATTGATAGGTGTTTAAAATATACCTCTGTCCTTGATGGAATATCTTCAGTTTCTGCAATTTCAGAGCTAAAGGTGTATTCAGACTCATTGCTGCTGTGGGTAGAGTCTGTTCTCTTGTGTCCAGGCTTAGGCACATTCTGCAAATAAGCAGCTACAGTTAACACAACATAATTAAATAACTGAACTTGGCATAGTTGAGACAGCATCTACCTTAACTTGGTTCTAATCTTCATGACCTAATGCTCTCATGCCCAAAGAAGCTATTCCATGTTGTCTTAACAAACTCTTACAAGAGCTCACCTCCTGAACTCCTCAAAGAAACAGAAAGATGCACCAAGAGGGCATGACAAGTACAGTCGCAAAACTAAACACTCAAATAAAAATCATCTCTGATTATCGGCAGATCCCTTCTTAAAGTTGTGAGTGGCTAGTCACACTAGGTGAAGCATAAGTATGATGACTTCCATATTATAATCAAACAAAATCTCCCCAAAAGTCCATAGGATATATTCAATGACAGCATAATCATTTTACTGCACCATATTAATAGGTCATGGGAGGGGGGTTTTCACACAGACAACTACAACTTTTGTCAGTTTTATGCATGGAACTGAAGCTCTGGAGTCAGCAGTGGCAAGGATGAGTGTGTAGAACAGGTAAGGAAGTTGCTTTGGGAAGATCCTTGGGTTATTAATTCAGGGAGTCCAGGTGACAGTTTCATGACATGTGGTACCTAATGAACTAGTATTCAGCAAGCCTGTGAAGAATAGAAAAGTTAGATATTTGCAGTCCCTTCCTTTCTGGAGAAGTGGTTAAAGAATGACTTGAAGGAAGAGGAAATAAAAAGGTGGGGCTTGGGTCCCTCGCTCTGAGGGTGCCCCCAGCAGAAGAGGTGGAAAGGTTCAGTGGCCTGGATCTTCTAGGGTTACAAATCCTGAGAGCTTCAAAAAGGCCTCTGAAAGCTTTATAATCTGTCAAATTTCCTTTACTCCTTCCAAGGTGCAGGAAAAGAGCCAGAAGCCACAAAGAGCTTTTTGCCGCTTTCCTTCCAACATCCAGGCTTAGACAAAGCAGACCCATCTGTGCGACCACAGGGAAACAAGCCCTCAGGAGTAGTTGGTGTCTCAAGCCAGACCGCTTTGTATGTTCTATGTTTATTAGTGATTTTGGCCTGCAATTTTCTTTGTGTGTGTGTGTGTGTGTGTGTGTGTGTGTGTGTGTGATTTGTCTGATTTTGGTATCATCAGTGTGATGCCTCACAGAAGGAGTTTGGAAGCTTTCCAGAATAGACTGAGACACATAGGCCTGCAATTTTCTGTGTGTGTGTGTGAGAGACTTATTTGTCTGATTTTGGTATCAGTGTGATGTCTCACAGATGAGTTTGGAAGCTTTCTGGAATACATTGAGAAGCATAGGCCTACAATCTTGTGTGTGTGTGTGTGTGATTTCTTTGTCTGATTTTGGTATCAGTGTGCTGTCTCACAGAATGAGTTTGGAAGCTTTCTGGAATAGATTGAGAAGCATAGCTGTTAACTTTTCTTAAAATGTTGGACAGAATTCACCTGTGAAGCCATCTGGCCGTGGACTTTTGCTGGAAGTGTTTGGACTGCTGATTCAATTCCATTACTGATATTTGACCTCTTCATATTTTCTATTTCTTCCTGATTCAGTATTAGGAGATTGTATGCTTCTAGGAATTTGTCTGTTTCTTCTAGATTGCTCATTTTATTGGCATGTAATTGTCTAGTAGTCTCTTATGATCCTGTACATTTCTGTGGTATAACTACTCTTTCACTTCTGATCTTATTAATCTGGGCTCTCTCTTTTTGTCTTGATAAGTATGGCTAATAGTTTACCAATTTTGTTTATCTTCTCACAGGACCAGCTCTTTAGTTTCGTGTATCTTTTTAACTGATTCTTAGTCTCTATCTCATTTCCACTCTAATCTTTTTTTTTTTCTCCTACTAATGTTGAATTTTGTTTGTTCTTCTTTTTTTGACAATACTTCCTTTAGGTACAAGGCTAGCTTGCCTATTTAATTGCCATTAAAATTCCCTTCTTGAACTGGTTTTACTGCATTCCACAGATGTTAATCATTGTGTTTCTACTTTAATTTATCTCCAGGTATTTTCAAAATTTCCTCTTCAGTTTCTTCAGTGACGCACTGGTTGTTTAATAGTGCATGCTTAGCTCCATGTATTTGTTTTTTCAGGTCTTTTTCTTGTAGTTGATTTCTAGTCTCATAGCACTGTGGTGGAAAAGATGATTGATATGATTTCAATCTTCTGGATGATCTGTCCTTTGATGTAAGTGGGGTGTTAAAGTTCCTTACTATTATTACGTTACTGTCAGTCTCTCCCTTTACGTTTGTTAATATTTTCTGTATGTATTCAGATGCGCCTACGATGGGTGAACATATATTTACCACTATTATATCCTCTTGTTGGACTGATCCTTTTGTTATTATATAATGTCCTTTTTGTCTCTTGCTACAGTCTTTGTCTTAAAGTCTGTTTTGTCTGACTCTTGCCATCCCAGCTGTCTTTTCATTTCCATGGAATATCTTTTTTCCATTCTCTCCCTTCTAGTCTGTGTGTGTCTTTATAACGGAAGTGACTCTGTCACAGCTGTGTGTATATTTACGTCTTGTTTCTATTATCTGTTCTGCCACTCTATGTCTTTTGATTGGGGCACTCAGTCCAGTACACTGAAAGTAATTAGTCATAGGCATGTACGTATTGCCATTTGGTTAGTTGTTTTCTGGTTGGTGTAGTTCCTTTTTGTTCCTTTCTTTCTTTGCTTTCTTCCCTTGTGATTTGATAACTATCTTTACTATTATATTTGGATTACTCTCTTTTTCTGTATGTGTATATCTATTATATGTTTGTGGTTACGACAAGGATCACATAAGCAACAATAAAGGAGATTCAATCATATACATACATACATACACATTTATAATTATTTAAATATGATGATCTCAAGTTCAAAACATTATAACAACCATGCATTCTCTTCCACTATTAGTATTTTTGTCATCATATTTTATATCTTTTTGTTCTGTGTATCCTTTAATCTTTTACCCATTTTGTCAAGGTTCCTTTTTTATATCTTTAGCTGCATGAAATAATTTCTGCTAGTCTTAAGTTTAGTTAAGTCACTCAGAAATGTCTGACTCTTTGCAACCCCATGGACTGCAGCAGACCAGGCTTCCCTGTCCATCACAAACTCCCAGAGCTTGCTCAAACTCATGTCCATTGAATTGGTGATACCATCCAACCATATCATCCTCTGTCATCTCCTTCTCCTCCTACCTTCAATCTTTCCCAGCATCAGGGTCTTTTCTATTGAGTCAGTTCTTCCCATCAGGTAGCCAAAGTATTGGAGCTTTAGCATCAGTCCTTCCAATGAATATTCAGGACTGATTTCCTTTAGGATTGACTGGTTTGAGCTCCTTGTAGAGATCAAGAGTTTTTTTCCAATACCACAGTTCAAAAGCATCAATTCTTTGGTGCTCAGCTTTCTTTATTGAGAGGTCCAACTCTCACATCTATACATAACCACTGGAAAAACCATAGCTTTGACTAGACTGACATTTGTGGACAAAGTAATGTTTCTGCTTTTTAATATGTTATCTAGGTTTGTCATAACTTTTCTTCCAAGGAGCAAGCATTTTTTAATTTCATGGCTGCAGTCACCATCCACAGTGATTTTGGGGCCCAACAAAGTAAAGTCTGTGACTGTTCCCATTGTTTCCCCATCTATTTGCCATGAAGTGATGGGACCATATGTCATGATCTCTGTTGTTTGAATTTGAGTTTTAAGCCAGTGTTTTCACTGTCCTCTTTCACTTTCAGCAAGAGGCTCTTTAGTACTTCGCTTTCTGACATAACGGTGGTGTCATCTGCATGTCTGAGGTTATTGATATTTCTCCTGGCAATCTTACCAGCTTGTGCTTCATCCAGCCCAGCATTTCATATGATGTACTCTACATAGAAGTTAAATAAACAGAGTGGCAATATACAGCCTTGACATATTCCTTACCCAATTTAATACCAGTCTGTTGTAACATGTCCGGTTCTGACTGTTGCTTCTTGATCAGTATACAGATTTCTCAGGAGGCAGGTCAGGTGGTCTGCTATTCCCATCTTTTGAAGAATTTTCCACAGTTGGTTGTGATCCACACAGTCAAAGTTTTTAGTGTGGTCAATGAAGCGGAAGTAGATGCTTTTCTGGAATTTTCTTGCTTTTTATATGATCCAACAGATGTTGGCAACTTGATCTCTGGTTCCTCTGCCTTTTGTAAAACCAGCTTGAACATCTGGAAGCTCTCAGTTCAGGTGCTGTTGAAGCCTTGCTTGGAGAATTTTGAGCATTCCTTTGCTAGCGTGTGAGATGAGTGCAGTTGTGCGGTAGTTTGAGCATTCTTTGGCATTGCCTTTCTTTGGGATTGGACAGAAAACTGACCTTTTCCAGTCCTGTGGCTTCTGCTGAGTTTTCCAAATTTGCTGGCACACTGAGCGCAGCAGTTTAACAGCACTTTAACACTGCTAGTCTTCAGGCCATTCTTATACACAATGGCTCTGTAAATAGTTATAATTTTGGCATGCCTGTGGGAAGAGTTGAGCTCAGGGTCCTCCTCTTCTGCCATCTTGACCACACACATCCAAATTATCTTGTGTTTTATAGCAAATATTTCAGGGCATTTCTGGCCATTTGTGCCATTAGGTTACATTTAAGGCTGATAGTTGCAGGTACAAGATTGTCAGGGAACTCTGTTTCCTGATATCAGAATAAGTAGACCAGGGATGGTGTGCAGCACTATCAAAAGCACAAAAAGTACTCGGCCAGATGCAGAAGAGTCCATGAAATAGGTAAGACAATTTATAACAAATAGCAGATGAATTTTCTTTGTTTAGGAATATGCCTTTGAAATTATAAAAACTACTGAGAAAATACTTGACCTTATAAATATTTGCTTTATAAGCAAATTTTACATTAAGTCATTCAGTACATAAACAAAGTCCAACAACACTGACTTATAGTCTAGTCTTCAAAGTGTTTGAGTTTATAAAACTATTTATGAATACAGTGATGTGATTCCTGGGATTTGCTTTAAGACAATCCAATCCATTGGATGAAGTGTGATGTAGGTTAGAATGGGAGATAGAAATGTGATGACTATTTTGGAACTGAGTGATGAGTACATGGAGTACATGGGAGTTTATGCTACTATTCTATCTAGTTTTGCACATGTTTAAATTTTTTATAAAAATGGGCAAAAGTTTCTGACTCACCACCATCAAAGTCATCTCTTCCTTGAGGTCATCATAGCGTTCTTCCAAGCGACTAAACTCATTCAAAAGATTCTGATATCTCAGCCTTTCATCATTAAGATCGAGTTCCAGTTGTTTTGTTTCTTCTACTAACTTCTTCTCCATAGTCTCTGAAAGAAGAGAGAGAGAAAAACATACCAAAGACAGCTTCACAAAATGCAAGAATGAAAACATGGCACTTGGTTACAGTCTTTGGGAGGGGTTCTACTTTTAGCAGCACTATGATTTATGAAGAATATCTTAGTGGAGGCAGGGAAAGAGAAAATATCTTGACCAAAGAATAAAATAATTTATTAATAACAACAATCATCTATTGTGTTCTTCCATGAACAGAACTAGTTTATTCATTGGTTATAGCACATCCTTGATAACGTCCACTAGTCAGCATTTAGTAACTAAAAGTATATATTTTTTTATTCCAATAGTATTCTAGTTCAGGCTGCTTATAAAATTGTTTTGTTCAAAAAGTTAGAGACATTCCTCAGGCCTCTAGGGAACAGTGATTTCTCAGAGGACCTAGCTGTTCTGCTCTCCAGAGTCTCTCCACTCATCTCTCAGTCCCTGGCTTCTGTGTTACAATTTCCCAATACTGTGAATGTCCTTCCTTTCTATTCAGGTAAATTGCCACACCTGGTCCTTTGTTGTCACCACTCCTATGTGCTGCTGGAGACTTGACATTTCCATTTACTCACCTCACTCTACCCTCTCTATCACTAGTGGCTGGCATGTAGATAGGACATCATTTGGAGACTGGAGACTAGCCCCTGATTGCAGATCAAAGTCTCAATAAAAAACCCTTAAATCTCAGCCATGTGCTTTCTCTCAATGAGCTGAGTCAGCCACATTTATAAATTGAGTTTCCTACCTCATATTTTCTGGCTATATCTAATCTGTCCTGCCTGTTTTTGTTGGCTTACCATTTCTTTATCTGTCAGCTCCATGAGGACAAGAACTTCCAAGTGTCCTGTCATGACTGCCTCCACAGTGTTTTCTTGTCCTAGAGCTTTAATAACTTGCAAATAAATGAAAGAATTTTTTCTCTCTATAACATTCTATAAGTTGCTTTTTATTCTTACAAGTTTGTGGGAAGCTGCCCAAGGCTATCAACAAATTTTCCCTAGGCAAATCCACTGCTATTTGCTTTGTTCTATTTAGTATCAAATAACATTTCCTATTTTCCTAGAAGAATTCTCATCGTTCTGGATTTTTCCACTATATTCTGCATCCTAGCAACCTTTTTTCATGTCTTCAATGACTGTTTTCTCCTTCTGTCTTAACTTTTTCTTATGACTCTTTTTCTTCACTTTATCCCTTTTTTATGATTATCCTATAAATTCCAGGCTTTCTTCTCTTTTCTATACAGTATTCCATTTAATTGGGAAGAAGGGTATGGTGTGGGGAAAACCCCTGAGGGTTTTCTCTTTAATCTTAATTTGCTTTCATATTATCTCTATCTGGAGACCCTAGCTAACATCCAAATTTTAATTGATTTGCCTCATAAACAAGAGACTTGTTTCCCTCAATTTCCTCATTACTAATAACACATTATTGTTCTGATAACTCATTACAACACTTTAGAAAATTTTTGCTCCTCTTTTTAATACCATATCAAAAATGATAATAATCTGTTAATTCTTTTCATATATTTTCACTCTAACTTACCTCTTCCTTTTTATTTCTATCACCAATTGCTGTAGTTTAGATATACATCTTCTCATCTCATGTTTATGTATATGTGGATTTCTTATAAATTATCACCATTTTAATTTTATCTTACCAACAGTAAATAAATGTCTACCTCTAGTCAGTGTCTTTTTTTTTAAGATGGCAAAGAGTGAGTGATCTTAGGAAATTAGTATTCATTCATTTAGCAAAACCAATAATATACATAGATACATGTATTCCTAAAATATACATATTAGCTCAAGAATTTGTCCTAAATCAAGACTCCTATAAGCTATAAATCATACATAAAATTTTTTTAAGTTATATTATGATATTGACTAAGCATGAATTCATATTTGTACATAGGGAGATCAGATTTACAAGTTCATCAACTAATTCAGCCAAATATTTAGAGTGCCTGCCTCTGGAACTCTGAAAACTTATTGATGCCAGCCTAAATAAGCAAAGTTGTAACTTATAAACCCTTGGTCTCAGGTTGTTTGGAGTGCAGTAGGCTGGGCCCATGTGAGCCTTACCTGTCATCTCCTTAGCCTGCTCCACGATACGGTGATTGAGGGCCTCTTTTTCCTGCTTCAGCAAAGTATTTTCTTCCTTCAGATTTGACACCAGCTATAAAATGAAACAATAAACTGATATGGCTGCAACAGACAGAGGAAACCTGATACTGAATACAAAGAGCACACAGTAGTCACTCCTTACTTCCACGTCTCACTGTCTCACTTCTTTGCTGAGTTATATTCAGTCATCCTTTAAACATGGTTCAAGCATTACCCCCCAGAAAGCTTTCCCAGAAACTCCTTCCAATTATGTCTCTCCATTGGACTGCTACAGAACCCTGTATATGCCTCTTTATTGCCCTTATAAATGATTTACTTTTACTTCTCTGATTGACTAGAAATTACTGGAGGACAAAGATGATTTGCTGTTGTTATTCTACTTTGTACCTTAAGCATTTACCAACTGCCTGACACCTAGTAAGCATTTGCTCTTAAAGTAATGATAACGCCTTTTCACCCCAACAGCCTAACACAATGCTAATGTGTACCCAAGATTGAACAGAGAGATTACAGAGGACAAGAAAAGTATGAAATTCACTGAAGACCTTCCAAAGCTGCCTGCACTCTGTCTTGAGAATTTTACTTTCATCTCCTTTTAAGATAAAAGTTGTAAACTTTTATTCCACATTTAAGCATTGGCCTTAAAACTATGTGACTATAACTAATGTCATAGAACTGTACGCTCAAAACAATTAAAATGGTAAATTTCAAATTACATACAAGCATATTTTACCACAGTTAAAAAAAATGTTGACCTTTTAACTTTCTGGTTCCTGGTTGGATAAGGATTCTCAGGAAGCAAAAATCAAAACCAAAAAGGTAACTTTGCTAAGTTA
Source organism: Antilocapra americana (assembly GCA_007570785.1). Taxonomy (NCBI): domain Eukaryota; kingdom Metazoa; phylum Chordata; class Mammalia; order Artiodactyla; family Antilocapridae; genus Antilocapra; species Antilocapra americana. The sequence goes on from ML664175.1 coordinate 5,934,916, forward strand.
ATTTATATAGTTTAGCTTTGTAACAGAATGTGTGCTGAAGTGAAACCTGAATAAGTGAAATGTGAATTCCTTTCTCTAAGTGTAAGTTCATAGAACTCTTAAAGGAATAGCTTTAGTAATAAAGAGGAAGTATGAAGAGTTCAGCGATGGAGACAATGGGCTGTGACGAAGGATCCCTGAAGAACAGAGAACTGAAGTTACAGCACTGAGCCACGGCAGACATCAGGCCAGGAGGTGCTCTTCCTCATTGTCCCGAGAAGGTCTGCTCTCAGTACAAAGGCTGGGTTCTTTGTGTGCTCTTGAGAGAAGCCGCTCTTTGTCGGGGGTATGCAACCAACCACCTGTGGTACTTTTTCAAAATAAATGTGTCTGACCCACACTCCCAGAGCATGGGCAGGTCTCTTTTTAAAAACTCTCCAGCCAATTCCAATACACGTTCCTGGTTAAGAAGCACAGTTCTCTGGACCTTCTAGGCTCCTTGATCAGGCTGACTGGCAATGCAGCTTTCCTGACCACAAGGCCAGTTCTCCCAGGGAAATGTTTTCATTCCTCATTACCACACTCCATCTAAAAGAATTAATGGTAGTGCCTATAGATATCCCTGGGAAAGCCACAGATAATAAAACAAGAAGAAAGGAGAAATCTGAATATGTTTGGGTATACTATTCTATCTAACTAGAGAGGTATGAATTTGACTGTGAAAAGGAAAAGAAAATACCCCTACCAAGTTAATACTCGACAGTTTCTAAGGAATTTTGGGAGCTTTCAGGGACTCAGGAAATGGGGAAAAAAGAGATTGAGAAAGAGAGAAAATGAGAAAGACAGATCCTAAACCTCAAGGGTATCTCACTGGATATATATTCAATAGAACAAGCCTGCCATGTCAAAGTAACATATATTAATGGTGGTTTAGTCGCTAAGTCATGCCCAACTCTTGAGACCTCAGGGGCTGTAGCCCGCCAAGTTCCTCTCTTCATATGATTTTCCAGGCAAGAATACTGAAGAATACTGAATCCTTCTCCAGGGGATGTTCCCGACTCAGAGATTGAACCCGGGTCCCCTGTACTGTAGGCAGATTCTTTACGGACTAGGCTACCAGGGAAACTGTTCCCAGACACAGAGTCAAGATCTGTTGAAGATATAGATGGCTTTATTTTAATCAGAATCCTGAATATCATGGAAGGATTGCCATCTTATTAGTGACACTATCTTACCTGAACTGTCTAAGCTCCTTCAGAGGTTCTTACTGCGTAAGCTAATGTTAAGGTTCAGAAGTAGTGACTGTCAACACAGTCAACTCTGTTTTCATTTAAAGATAGTAATACTAGTAGGATCTCTAAAAATCTATTACTTTTTCCCAGTAAGCCTTATGTTGAAGTATTTTTTCTTATGTTTAAACAATATTCCTCATTACTTCTTGAGAGCCTTCATGTTTTCTATATTTAATAAAGTTCTGATATAAGTTAATACAAATTTGTAGTGTGGAAACACTCATCAATCAGTAAGCAGTTTTGTTGTTATTTTTTGCATAGCAGTTCTTGACTATGGCCAGTGTGCAGACATTAGGATTTCTGGTGGACTTCTCAAAACAGCCTTAATATAGGTTTCCATAAAAATTCCTATAAGCTACTGAAAGTTTATTGTTTAGTTTACTTCTTAATCACCTTAAACTGGCTGAAGAAGAGTCTACACTCCACACAGATCTATACATTCAACAAAAGAGTGTATAGTGGGTACTTGGTCATCAATTTTCTTCTTATAACACTGCTTTCCTTCTATTCTTAGTAGAGTAAAACTAAAGTTGTACTTAAAGACCTATAGCTATCCATCCAGCATATGGAAGAACTCCTTGGGGAAAAATACTAATAATGAGCAGTCAATTGACTGAACTGTGTGTTTTACCTTCAACTGAGACCTACCTTGAGCTACAATGGCCAACCAAGTCAATATGACAGCACGTCTCCTTTGTGAAAGGAGTAGATGAGGATATGAACATTAGCTCCTACCTGCTCAGTTTCTTGTTTGTATCTATCAGCATGTTCCTCAATGGATTTTTTCTCAGACTGAGTTTGTTCCAGGTCTTTCCGTAGCTTGGCAATTTCTTCCTGCAGACTGAGGACCCGTCCAGTAGCAATCTTAGCTTCTTCTTCACTTAGCTGAAGACGTTCTAAATCACTTCGTAGTTTCTCGGTCTCCGAGTTGTATACTCCTTCCAGATTGGTCAGTTTCTCCATGAGGCATTTGTAGTCTTTGTTCTTTAAATACACACGAGTGACAGTAAGTAAATATACACACCATGAAATGTATTTAGTGAGAAAACCATGCCTATTCATCATATTCATGCTATATCACTACAGCACTGATATAACCTCTAATCAAAATACTAGTGGCAACATTTAAAGTAACAAAAAGATACAAAAAGAGAACAGACACAATTATTTCTATTTTACATTAGATGAGTAACATAGATGTGATTCTCTCATAGTCACAAGGAGAGTTACCATATTAAATTCTCTTTCCTGATTCTCAATCCAGGAATAGGAAAATCTAGATTTGTTTAAACAAATCAGTGTGCTACTGAAAGCCATGTGCTGGCTAGTGATGTATAGGAAAGGTAAAACAGCCTCAAAATTACATCTTACAAATCTCTTTGTTTAACATCTGGAAACTCCTCCCATTCAGAAAACCTTTCTGAGGAATTTTATTTCAGTCTGTTTTCTGTTTTTCTTTGTCATCGTTAGTATTTATATGTCACTAACTACCTATATAATTTGCATGTGCTAAAATATTACTTGGCAATAACTATCTATAAGAAATCAAATTGTTATCTCTGCAAATAGACTGCAGATTCCTCAGAAGCATGGACATCTTCTTGCTTCTTTTGCCATCTCAGTACTAAACAACTCATCTACAAAAGGAAGAAACCATTACACACAACTGAATGATAATGATGAAAGAGCTGTGTAAAATATAACGTACAATATGACTCTCAGCCCTAATCTTTTGGACTGCTAATAAACTTGCCTGTGTTTTCAAAACAATTTCCTGCCTTGGTCCTCGCAATTATAGTCTTACCTATGAGCTTGTCACTATTTCCATGCTCATTAATGTCACTACAGTTTTACTTTTTTTTTTCCTGAGACTGAAAGGTAAAGTCAAGAGGGGACAATGCTGAAGATAATCCCAGTGTATTTCATTGGGCATGCTGCACTTTTAGGGCTGCTGTTCAAAACACACCTGCTCATCAACTTTGCGCTGCAGCTGCATGATCTTGTTCTCCATGCCGATGTGGAGCTTCTTATAGCGCTCTACAGAGCGGGCCTCAATCTTAAGTTTCTTCAGCTCGCGCTTGGCCATCATCCGTCGGAAGCAGCACTGAAGGTAGATGATGGCGTGAATGCTCCTCCTATAGTAGGTGCGAGCCAGCCAGCCACGGACCCACTTCTGAATGATGACTGCTTTGTGCTCACGGAGTATCTGGAGAGAAGGGTAGGTGTAAGTAATGTCAGACCCTGGACTACACTCAATGCTCAAGTCTATCAACCTATGGAGGCAGGCTGAGAACCATACACTAACTAATGGGAAAGACACAGGAAAAGCTGAAGCAACAATGTATTATGTGGAGTGTCCTGCTGCTGCTGCTGCTAAGTTGCTTCAGTCGTGTCCGACTCTGTGCGACCCCACAGACAGCAGCCCACCAGGCTCTGCTGTCCCTGGGATTCTCCAGGCAAGAACACTGGAGTAGGTTGCCATTTCCTTCTCCAATGCATGAAAGTGAAAAGTGAAAGTGAAGTTGCTCAGTCGTGGAGTATATTATCACAAATATATGGAGGCACAAATTATTTTAAAAGATGACTGAAATGTAATCTTTAAAAGGTAGTTTGAGAAACATATATAAAACATGTATTATATCCACATGTCATATGTGGGATTACATGTCTATATATAATGATAAACAGAGTATATACATAAAAGTCATTAAAATTAAAGACACCAGATTACTAAATAGAAAACTAATCTAAAAAGAAAGAAAAATGTATTAGATTTCTTATGACTACATGATTTCTAAAAGCAATCGGGAGAGGAACTAAGATGGCGGAGGAATAGGACGGGGAGACCACTCTCTCCCCAATAAATACACCAAAAGAACTTTTAAAGGCCGAGCAAACTCCATAAAACAGGATCTGAAAGCTGGCAGAGGACATCGGGCATCTGGAGGGACGGCCCATTGCCGACGAGAGGAGGTAGGACAAAAGAAAAAAAAAAAAGTAAAGGGAGAGACAAAGAGTTGGGGGCGGGGATCCATCCCGGAAGGGGAGTCTGGAATAAAGAGGAAAAAAAAGAGGAGAAAGGTTTCCGAATACCAGGGAGCATTCTCTCCTGCGGATCTGCGGATCTGCGGTGAATCTTGGAGAGCAAGATAGCCGGGAGTAAAAGCAGATTAATAATTAAGCCCTGCAAGGTACGTCTATGGCTGCAAGGCACAGAGGAGCGGTGGCACGGGCGCCCCACCCCCCACTAGCCAAAGCGGACTCCACAGGGAGGGGCGGGCCGTGCGCTCAGGGAACCGAGCAGCCTGAGGGACCCAACCCAGGGGGCTAACCGGAGATAGACTGAGAAGTAGCTTTCCCCAGGAAGAGCCCCCCTGCCAGGCCCGCGCACAGAACAAAGGGCAGTGCGGAGTCGGCAGAGAGGCGGCCGGCCAGGTGGCACAGAACAAAGGGCGGTGCGGAGTGGAGCTGGGCGGAGCTGGGCGGCTGCAGGCTGCAGACCGGCCCAGCCCCCGCCCGAGTGCAGCGGGCATAACCCAGCCCCAGCGAGACCACAGGGCGGTGCGGAGTCGGCAGAGAGGCAGCCAGCGGAGTGGAGCTGGGCGGCTGCAGGCTGCGGACCGGCCCAACCCCCGCCCGGGAGCAGCGGGCATAACCCAGCCCCAGTGAGACTTCCGCGGCCAAATTGCGAGCAGAGCTAGGTGCTAACCAAGACTTCTGGGGATTCTGGACGGATCAGCGCTCTACACACCTAAGAAGGCGTGCTCAGCTGCACGCCGAGAAAACCGAGCGGTTGGGCCAGGGGAGGAGAGAAGCCGCACTCCCCAACTGCGCAGGGCGGACGAGCAGAGGGGGCGGGGGAAGCGCACTCACCAGGAGTGGGGCAAACCCCAGAGCGCTGAATAGACACTTAAAAGAGCAGCAAACAGAAGACGCTAAAGCTAGCAGAGGGAACAGCTTTGGAACTGACAGGAGTAGCAGATTAAATCCCTGCAGGTGGCGCAGACTGCATAGAAAGGAGTCTATAGACCATGAGAAGTACAAGTCGGACCAAGGAATTATCTGAAAATGAACTGACCCCTCGCTGTACCCATCAGCACCAGAGAAAGCCTTAGTTATAACTGTACTAGGAACATCTTTTAAATTTTTAAAACTTTTTTATACTTTTTTTTTTTAGAATTTTTAAGTCCCCTATAACCTTGTTATTTTTTTCTTTTCCTTTATTTTTATTTTCCTTTTTTTTAAATCTCCTCTTTCTCCCTTATTGTATTCTCCATCCTGTCTCCTTTCTTACCTTTTATATCTCCACTTTTCCCCCCCTTTTTAAATTTTTTTTAATTGATTTTTTAAAAATTTCTTCTTTATCATTCATTCTTTTTTTCATAATAGTATTTTTGAGAATCCAGTCTTTACTCTAGATTTTTAATCTTTGCTTATTAGTATTTGGTATCAAATTTGTACCTTTAACGATCCAAGCTCCAGTACCCATTGCTACCTGGGAGTGAGATCATTGGCTTGACTGCGCTCTCCCCATTCTTGTCTCTCCTCTTTTTTTTTTTCTTCTTCTTTATCTTTCTTTCTTTCTTTTTTTTTGTAATAGTATTTTTGAGAATCCAGTCTTTACTCTAGATTTTTAATCTTGCTTATTAGTATTTGGTATCAAATTTGTACCTTTAAGGATCCAAGCTCCAGTACCCATTGTTACCTGGGAGTGAGATCATTGGCTTGACTGCTCTCTCCCCATTCTTGTCTCTCCTTTTTTTTTTTCTTTTCTTTCTTTCTTTCTTTTTTTTTCTTTTCTTTTCTTCTCCTACCAAGACACCTTCAACGTCCTCTTCCCCTGTATATTCTCTACCCAACTCTGGGACTCTGCTTGAGTGTTATGAGCTGTGAAGAACACTGAAATAACTGACCACTGGCTGGATCTATCTCTGTCCATCTGACTCTCTCTTTTCTCTCTCTGGTCAATTCTATCTCCTTCCACCCTCTTCTCATTTCGGTATAACTCTGTGAACATCTCCGAGGGATCCAGGCTGTGGAGAGCACACAGGGGAGCAATCACTGGCCACGTCACTCCCTCACCATCTGATTCCTCTCTTCTCCTTCTGGTCCATGTCATGTAACTCTGTGTATCTGACAGGGTGTCCCTCACTGTGAAGAAACTTCTCATCACTAAACTAGAGGTTCTGCCACCATCAGTGCAGAGATAAAAGAGCCCTGAGGCTACTGGAAGACAGGAGACTAAACCCAGACCCTGAGAATTCCAGAAAACTCCTGGATCCAAGAGTTAATTAATCGATAGGAACTCATCAAACTCCTCCATACCAAAACTGAAACTAACCAATCCCCAAGGGCCAACAAGCTCCAGAGTAAGATATACCAAGCAAATTCTCCAGCAATGTAGGAACACTGCCTGGAGCTTCAATACACAGGTTGCTCAAGGTCACACCAAGTCCACCGACACCTCAAAACTCTTTACTGGACACTCCATTGTTAGTTACAGTGAGGAAACCCAGATCCACCCACCAGAACACCACACAAGCTTTCCCATCCAGGAATCTTCTACAAACCACACTTCCAACCCCTCCCATAGTGAGGAACCCCCACAATAAAGGGACAACACAGCAAGATAAACAAGATGAAAAGGCAGAGAAATACCCAGCAAGTAAAGGAACAGGATAAATATCCCCTAGACCAAACAAAAGACGAAGAGATAGGATGTCTACCTGACAAAGAATTCTGAATAATGATAGTGAAAATGATCCAAAACCTGGAAAATAAGTTGGAGTTGCAGTTCAATAACCTGCAGGCAAGGATTGAGAAGATGCAGGTAAGCTTTAACAAGGACTTAGAAGAAATGAAAAAGAGTCAAAATACAATAAATAATGCAATAAATGAGATCAAAAACACCCTGGAGGGAACCAACAGTAGAATAACAGAGATAGAAGACAGGATAAGTGAGGTAAAAGACAGAATGGCAGAAATAAATGAAACAGAAAGGAAAAATGAAAAAAGAATTAAAAGATATGAGGACAATCTTAGAGACCTCTGGGACAATATTAAACGCACCAATATTCGAATCATAGGAGTCCCAGAAGAAGAAGACAAAAAGAAAGACCATCAGAAAATTCTTGAAGAGATAAGTGTTGAAAATTTCCCTAAATTGGGAAAGCAAATAGCGACGCAGGTCCAAGAAACACAGAGAGTCCCAAATAGAATGAACCCCAAGCGGAACACCCCAAGACACATATTAATCAAATTAACAAATATCAAATACAAAGACCAAATATTAAAAGCAGCAAGGGAGAAGCAAAAAATAACTCACAAGGGGAATCCCATAAGGATAACAGCTGATCTCTCAATAGAAACGCTTCAGGCCAGAAGGGAATGGCAGAGCATTCTTAAAGTCATGGAAGAAAACAATCTACAACCCTGATTACTGTACCCAGGAAGGATCTGATTCAAATTTGAAGAATTCAAAAGTTTTTCAGACAAGCAGAAACTGAGAGAATTCAGCAACACCAAACCAGCCCTCCAACGAATGCTAAAGGATCTTGCCTAGATAGGAAACACGAATGGGATAGATAATCTCGAACCCAAAACAATAAAATAAATAGTAACAGGATCATACTTATCAATAATTACCTTAAATGTAAACGGGCTGAATGCCCCAACCAAAAGACAAAGATTGGCCGATTGGATACAGAAACAAGACCCCTATATATGTTGTCTACAAGAGACCCACCTCAAACCTAGGGACACATATAGGCTGAAAGTTAAAGGCTGGAAAAAGATATTCCATGCGAATAAAGACCAAAAGAAAGCAGGAGTGGCAATACTCATATCAGATAAAGTAGACTTTAAAATAAAGGCAGTGAAAAGAGATAAAGATGGACATTACATAATGATCAAAGGATCAATC
>ML664175.1:5944541-5975994 GCA_007570785.1 Antilocapra americana
GGGTTCTGGAGGGGGAGCATATGTAAACCCATGGTGATATCATGACATTGTATGGCAGAAACAATAAAAAAAAAATACTGTTAAAAAAAATAAATAAAAGCAATCCGTTATACTTCAGAAAATAAACAGAGCTTGATACCCTGTGAATTATGTGCTAGTAAAATAGATTTACCCATTACCCTTACTGCTGGTTCCACGTCATTGTGCATTAGGTCTCTGCTTGAGGACATAGGGTATGGTTGGTAAGCAGGCTATAGAAGCCAACACTTGGGGTACTGCAAAGTTATTATTAATTTATTGATTTTTCCCCCAGAAACAAAATAATGATTCTCTCATTTGTCATTTTTGAGGAATACCACTCTAGTGAGGATTTCCTGTTGCTTTACAAATGTAGCACAAATCCACTCATGGAGTTCAAAGGTAGTAGGGGTAGAACTTTAAAAGGAAGATAAAGTAAACAAATCTTAATTTTATATTGTGTTTTCTTAAAAAAAGATATTCCCCTAAATGTATAAACACTCATTCATCCTTATGAGATAAATCTCTTGTCACTAACGACCATCAAACAGAGATTGTGCAAACAATTTCCAGGAATGATGGGGAAATTCTTAAATTTTAGGAAGAGTTGAACTAGCGAAACTTTGAGGTCCTTTCAAAGGTATGATTTTTATAAAATGGCAACTAGATGCGGAAACAGTGGCTGTCTTTATTTTGGGGGGCTCCAAAATCACTGCAGATGGTGACTGCAGCCATGAAATTAAAAGACGCTACCTGCTTGGAAGGAAAGTTATGACCAACCTAGACAGCATATTAAAAAGCAGAGACATTACTTTGTCAACAAAGGTCGGTCTAGTCAAGGCTATGGTTTTTCCAGGTCATGTATGGATGTGAGAGTTGGACTATAAAGAAAGCTGAGTGCTGAAGAATTGATGTTTTTGAACTGTGGTGCTGGAGAAGACTCTTGAGAGTCCCCTGGACTTTAAGGAGATCAAACCAGTCCATCCTAAAGGAGATCAGTCCTGGGTGTTCAATGGAAGGACTGAAGTTGAAGCTGAAACTCCAATACTTTGGCCACCTGATGCGAAGAGCTGACTCATTTAAAAAGACCCTGATGCTGGGAAAGATTGAGGGCAGGAGAAGAAGAGGATGGCAGAGGATTAGATGGTTGGATGGAATCACTGACTCAATGCACATGGGTTTGTGTAAACTCTGGCAGTTGGTGATGGACAGCGAGGCCTGGCGTGCTGTTATTCATGGCGTCACAAAGAGTCACACACGGACTGAGCGAATGGACTGAACTGAACTGAACTTGTGTGATATGAATGTTACAATGTATTCACTTAAGTACTCACTGGTGATTATGATATAAGGATACAATATATCATTTATGAAACTTTTTTTAAATGTAAAAAATCTCTGAAACCATCTATTCAGATAGTAGCAGTTTGGTAAGATCATTGAAAAAACAGTTCCTATTTTTAGGTATGTAGCTGAGAAAAATAATGAAATCATATGCCATCCCAGATGATACAAAAGAAATAAGTGGTTGTATTTAAAGTCATCAAATACAAAAGAAACATGGGTTTCCCTGGTGGCTCAGTGGTAAAGATCAGCCAGCTAAGCAAGAGATGTGGGTTCGATCCCCGTGTCAGGAAGACCCTCTGGCGAAGGAAATGGCAACCCATTCCAATATTATTGCTTAAAAATTCCCCTGGACAGAGGAGCCTGCCAGGCTACAGTCCATGGGGTCCCAAAAAGAGTTGGACATGACTTAGCAACTAAACAACAAAAACAAAATAAACATAGGTGTTTCAGAGACCTATATAGTGCCTTTAGCTAACTCAAGACTGCCCCTTTGGGCTGTTCTCCTAATGCCAAGGTAGCCTTCAGTTTCCACCTAAGTGCAGTCACCACACGCTGCAGTGAGGCAAGGCATCCTGTGCTCTCACTCAACATCAGAATCCTGAGGGAAGCCCCTGTCTATCTGGATGATTAGTGATAGGCTGGGTAAAATCAGTGATGGCAAACTGAAGGCTTTCAGAATTAAAAAAAAAAACTCAAGCAGCACACACTTGCAAAACTATTAATGCCAATTTTCCTATTCAATTTCCCTCTCCCCATGTAACTTCAGACATTGGCCTATTTCTGTAATTTCAGTCAAATGGAAATAGTATATAATTAAAGCTTCCATTCTCAATCTCATTTCCATTGGTGAGTCAGAGACATTAAATAACACTTGCTTTCACTTTAAGACCTCCCAGGGCTGGAGAAGGGGAGGCTGAGATTGGAATCACAGCTAGAAGCACTAAGGGAGTGCCACTGGCTTACACATGAACTAATCTAATCTCTATGCTGGTACCCTCACAAGGTCCAGTCACAGTGAGAGCTAAGCTGGCTAGAGACTTCTACAGCTAACCAATAGCCTCAACCCCCAGTTCAGATGTTCCCAAAGAGAGTTCTGAGGAAAACAGGAGAGTAACCAGTTTGGTGTATCTAATAGGTCAAGTTTAATAAGGCTTTACCTTCCCTTGAAAGCTCATGCTTGAAAAGAAAGAATATCTAACCATAAAGCAGGCAAGAGCAGAAAGAGCTATTTAAATATGCTCATTCAAGCCTCATTAGCTTTCCATTTTTCTTTGTTGTCTAAAATTAATTTAAATTAAGATAGTAAAATAAATACATGAATAGGGTCCAGGGCATTTCCACATACTGCCTATGATTAGAGAAGTCTCCTATATCACTCAACTGACTTTCCTTCTAACAATGCCCAAAGGGCTCCAAGATCTAGACTGTTTAGTTCAGTTCAGTCGCTCAGATGTGTCCAACTCTTTGAGCTCCGTGGTAGCACACCAGGCCTCCCTGTCTATCACCAACTCCTGGAGTTTACTCAAACTCATGTCCATTGAGTCGGTGATGCCATTCACTCATCTCATCCTTTGTCATCCCCTTCTCCTCCCACCTTCAATCTTTCCCAGCATCAGGGTATTTCTGGCTTATTAGGAATATGTTCTAAAGAACAGTCTCCAGACTAAACTACAAAGCTACAATCATCAAGACAGTATGGGACTGGCACAAAAACAGAAATATAGACCAATGGAACAAGACAGAAAGCCCAGAGATAAACCCAAACACCTATGGGTACCTTATTTTTGACAAAGGAGGCAAGAGTATACAATGGAGCAAAGAAAGCATCTTCAATAAGTGGTGCTGGGAAAATTGGACAGTTATGAGTGAAAGAATGAAATTAGAACACTTCCTAACACATACACCAAGATAAAATCAAAATGGATTAAAGACCTAAATGCAAGACCAGAAACTATAAGACTCTTAGAGGAAAACATAGGCAGAACACTCCATGACATAAATCACAGCAAGATCCTCTATGACCCACCTCCTAGTGTAATAGAAATAAAAACAAAAATAAACAGTGGGACCTAATTAAACTTTAAAGCTTTTGCACAGCAAAGGAAACTATAAGCAAGAAGAAAAGACAACTGTCAGAATGGAAAAAAAATAGGAAATGACAATTAACAAAGGATTAATTTCAAAAATATACAAGCAGCTCATACAAGTCAATACCAGAAAAACAAACAACCCAATCAAAAACTAGAAAAAAGACCTAAACAGACATTTCTCCAAACGAGACACACAGATGGATAACAAACACATGAAAAGATATTCAACATCTCTCATTATTAGAGAAATGCAAATCAAAACTACAATGAGATATCACCTCATACAGGTTAGAATGGTCATCATCAAAAAGTCTACCAACAATAAATGCTGGAGAGGGTGTAGAGAAAAGGGAACCCTCTTGCACTTCTACTGGGAATGTAAGCTGATACAGCCACTATGGAAGATGGTATGGAGATTCCTTAAAAAACTAGAAATAAAATCACTATATAACCCAGCAATCCCACTACTAGGCATACACCCTGAGGAAACCAAAGTTGAAAAAGACACAGGTACCCTAATGTTCACTGCTGCACTATTTACAACAGCTAGAACATGGAAGCAACCTAAAGAAGCTGTGATAAGGAGGCTGTGTACATATACACAATGGAATACTACTCAGCCATAAAAAAGAATACATTTGAATCAGTTCTACTGAAGTGGATGAAACTGGAGTCTATTATAGAGTGAAGTAAGCCAGAAGGAAAAACAACAATACAGTATACTAACACATATATATGGAATTTAGAAAGATGGTAACAATAACCCTGTATGCAAGACAGCAAAAGAGATACAGATGTAAAGAACAGTCTTTTGGACTCTGAGAGAGGGCAAGGGTGGGATAATATAGGAGAACGGCATTGAAACATGTAAATTATCATATGTGAAATGAATCACCAGCCCAGGTTTGATGCATGATACAGGGTGCTCAGGGCTGGTGCACCAGGATGACCCAGAGGGATGGAATTAGGAGGGAGGTGGGAAGGAGGTTCTGGAAGGGGAACGCATGTATACCCATGGTGGACTCATGTCAGTGTATGGCAAAACCAACACGATAATGTAAAGAAAACAATAAATTAATTAATTAAATAAAAGAAGCTGTGGCACCTATATACAATGGAATATTACTCAGCCATGAAAAGGAATGCATTTCAGTCAGTTCTAATAAGGTGGATGACCCTAAAGAACAGACTCAAAACCTTGCTGAAATAAAAGAGAAAAAATGTTCATTGACCAGACCATATACTGTTATAGGTGATGATTAGATAAAACTAATCTGGTGATCCACTATCTCTAGTCATAATGATTAGTGCTAGAAATAAAGCTTACTTGTCAAATATTTCCATAGCATCATACTCCAGTTAATACAACTTTAACTACATTGATATTACATTTGATTTCACTTTATCATGGTAAATTCTTCCAAATTTGTTTCATTCTTAATCTTCTGTTCATCTGTTATATACTTTACCTAGTCAAAGCTCACCATAATTAGCTGAATAAAGACCCCGAGATTCCTCCATGAATCTGTAAATGTTACCTTATTCGGGGAAAGGGTATTTGAAGGTATAATTAAGTTAAGGATCTTGAGATGGAGACATTATCCTGGATTATCCAGGTGGGACCCAAATCCATCACAAATGTTCTCACAAGAGATAGACAAAAGGAAGTAAAGTTATACACAGAGAGAAGATGATGTGAATGAAGATGGAGGCAGGGCTTGGACTGGGCACAAAAGTATAAGGAATCCTGGTGGCCTCCAGCACTAGAAGAGGCAAGGAATGGGTCCTTTCCCCATAGCTTCTGGAGGGAATGTAGCTCTGCTGACATCTTGTTTGCACAGTTCTTGCCTCTAGAACTGTAAGAAAGTTCAATGAGAAATTTCTCATGTTTCTAGCTACCAAGTTGGTGATAAGGTATTACAGCAGCCACAGGAAAATAAAATGTGTCAGTATTTTTTTTCCAAATTACCTACACAAAGGGAATAAAAAGATAAGCTTTCTTTTTTCAAGTCATTTTAAATAGATAAAGAAATATGTACTTATTATTTAATATTTAAAAATATATTTCAATTGTTGGTTGAAAGGGAAAGTGAAAGTTGTTCAGTCATGTCTGACTCTTTGCAACCCCATGGACTATACAGTCCATAGAATTCTCCAGGCCAGAATACTGGAGTGGGTAGCCTTTCCCTTCTCCAGGGGATCTTCCCAAACCAGTGATTGAACCCAGGTCTCCCCACATTGCAGGTGAATTCTTTACCAGCTGAGCCACAAGGGAAGCCCAAGAATATTGGAGTGGGTAGCCTATCCCTTCTGCAGTGGATGTTCCTTGTCTCCATATGAGTCTTACATCCCTAGGAGGCCCTGTGGCACTTTGTACAGGTGTGGAATTTGATTCACATTAATAGGATGAATAAAAAAGTTGAAAACAATGCCTCACCTTGTGATACCTATTTCTGGCCAAGTAGCCTCGCAAGTAAGACTGAAGGACAATTGTGGCAGTCCGTGTGATCTTGTATCTCCGGCGAGCTACATACATGCGCCAGTACTTCTGAATGATAGTGGCTGCCTTGGTTCTGCGCAGGAACTTCGCATAGCTGGTAGAGAAAGAGTGGTGAGTTGTCAGTAGTCAGAAAAACCCAGGAATACACTTCGTAGAGGAAGAAAGCACCAATATCTTGGCATAATAAGTAGTACTTCTATTGATTATTCTAATAACATACATGTTAAATCACCATTTATATGTCTTATATTTGTAGTTATTTTACGATTCCTGAATATCTGTCCATCTGTTATCTCAAATGAGCCTTACCTAACCCTAAAATGTGGACTGTCCCATATTACTCGATTTTACAATAAAGAAGCCAAAGGTCATAGAGGTTTATTCCTTTTAGGACTGTGCTCATTATCCCAGGCTATGTCCCCTTTACATAGCAGACCAGTTTACACAGTAATACCATACCTGCTTATCACTAGCTTCCTGAGCTTTATCCATTGCTAAAGCATGATGTTTTTCCTCAATCTACATACTTGGGCATAAGTTCTTTATCATTAATTCACGTCTTCTGATAGCTCTAAATTAAAATTATCCTAATATGTAGTCACATGTAAGTTAATTCTTTTCTACAGTTCTCAGCTTATTGCTCCTAAAAATGCTTCAATGGAGTCATTTTTAACAGGTTATATTCATGATTAGAGATGATTTCTTCAAGTCCATTAAAAGTGAAAGTGAAAGTCACTTAGTGTCTGACTCTTTGCAATCCCATGGACTATACAGTCCATGGAATTCTCCAGGCCAGAATACTGGAGTGGGTAGTCCTTCCCTTCTCCAGGGGATTTCCCAACCCAGGGATCGAACCCAGGTCTCCCACACTGCAGGCAGATTCTTTACCAGCTGAGCCACCAGGGAAGCCCAATATAAATGTATAAAAAATATATCCTGAGGACATAAGTAGAGAGCAATTTGTAATTTTTTTTTTTAGGGTCAATGTGATTCATAAAGGTGAGTGAAATTCTATTCTATTTAATTGTCTTATGAATTAATTCCTTGGAACTAAGAAAAGGTAAGGTGTTGCTTTGAGTGGATGTGACAGCTGGACTATAAAGAAAGTTGAGCTGTGAAGAACTGGTGCTTTTGAACTGTGGTGTTGGAGAAGACTCTTGATAGTCCCTTAGACTGTAAGGAGATTAAACCAGTCCATCCTAAAGGAGATCAGCCCTGGGTTTTCATTGGAAGGACTGATGTTGAAGCTGAAACTCCAACACTTTGGCCACCTGGTGCAAAGAGCTGACTCATTGGAAAAGACCCTAATGCTGGGAAAGATTGAAGGCAGGAGGAGAAGGAGATGACAGAGGGTGAGATGGTTGGATGGCATCGATGACTCAATGGACATGAGTTTGGGTGGACTCTGGGAGTTGGTGATGGACAGGGAGGCCTGGTGTGCTGAGGTCCATGGGGTCACAAACAGTCGGACATGACTGAGTAACTGGACTGAACTGAACTGCCTTGAGTGGAAGGGTGACCACCCCACCCCAAACTGTCCTAGCTAACACAATAAATCAGATGCACTCTCCAGTCCTGGCTGCCCCTGAGCCAGCGTGTACATGCCACCAGGACACCTACCATCGGGCCTGGTGGCCTCGCACATATCTCTGCACAGTGATGGCAGCCTTGCGCATGCGCAGGTACTTCTTCCGTAGCAGCCACCCTCGGATTGTCTTCTGGATCCGGATGCAGGCAGCCCTCAGTTTGTCTGCCCTCAGTTTTTCTAGATAGGCCACTTGACCAGCCCGGAAAAAGATCTTTGTCTTCCCAAACTGGTATTTGTCCTTGTCCTGTATTTGGAAGAAACTGTATACTCAAAAATGATGATCAAATAGTGAATTTTAAAGAGAAAAAAATATGTCTAAAAGCAGAATCAGTAAAGGAATGAAACTATTAGCTAAAACTTGGGCTACATCACAATCTAATGGAGCCAGCTTTTTGATCCTAGGCAAGTTGAGCGAATAGAAGGGACTTTGAGGAAAACTGCAGTTTAAGAGTTATTTTCCAGAATTAGTCTACCTGGAATTATTATCTGAGGCCCAAAACTTGGTTGTGGGTTATAGGCAGCTACTATTTGCTTGTTTGTATTTTAAATATCTCAAGGAAATGGAGATGCTGACACTCCCTCTGACTGACCCGGGCTGTAAGGATTACATCGGGCTGTGAGTTCCACGAGAAAGCTGAAGGGACAAAAACACCAGTGTGAAGAAAAATGCAGGAAGACATACAAAATAAAAACAAAAAGATTGAAAATGCTGCATTTTCATGTTAAGAGTTAAGTTTCTCAACAGTTATCTCTTGGTTTTATCAATAGTAAGTCCGTCTACAAATCTCCAAAATATAATCATTTATAATGCTCACTGACTTCTGATTATAAGCAAAGTTGATCAGTAAACACAGATATATAGGCATCTATTTTTGGTCTGTTACATTCTGATCCCACATATCTAAACGCATGTGATTTATTAAGCATCTCACATCAAAAGAGTAGAGTTTATTTGTAACAATCAATATTGTGATCTGAAATTCAAAGAGAAAATAACTTTTTACTGTAAGAAAATATTTCCTATCTTGTACATGAAAAGAGAAAATAGGAAATCACATACATCTAAAATTACTTCAGTTTAAATCAATAAATCTTACAAAGGAACCTAGCTGGAAAAGCTAGTGAGTGGTTCCTTTTCCTAGCTCCATCTCA
This sequence comes from Antilocapra americana, assembly GCA_007570785.1. Taxonomy (NCBI): domain Eukaryota; kingdom Metazoa; phylum Chordata; class Mammalia; order Artiodactyla; family Antilocapridae; genus Antilocapra; species Antilocapra americana. The sequence goes on from ML664175.1 coordinate 5,953,237, forward strand.
TGTCAGCTCCCCATCTCCCTGCTCCCCAAGCCTGCTCTCCTCTGCCTTGTGATCCCAAGCTAGCTGGGAGAGGTCTGGGGGAGGAAGCTGGTATAGGATGACTGTCCCTATTTTCTGCTCTTCATTCCCTAGAAAGGACTTGGGCCAAATTCAGAATGGACCAAATTCTTTTACACATCACCAGGAAAGTGGCCTAAACTATTTAAAGAAAAAAAAATACTACCAGAGGAGAGACATTACATCTAATTAACAGCTAGTAATTATTACTAATTAGTTCAAAATGAATTAATCCATCCAATCTAATGTCAAATAAGTGAAAATATAATATTCTTTAAAAAGCATTTCATGAATCTTCAATTCTCCACAACATACATCAGTGGCTATCCAAGTGTGGTCCTCAAACCAGCATGAGCATCACTGGGAACCTGATGGAAATGCAAATTATTGGGTGCATCCCAGACGATCAAATCAGAAATTCTGGAGGTGGGGTCTGACAATCTGTAGTGTAACAAATCCTGTAGATGACTCTGATGCGTTCTAAAGCCTTAGCTTGGTAGGTAAGACCCTTCAAACACCAACCCCAATTTCCTAACAAACTCCTTACTTTCCAGGCACCAATTTTTTACTGCAAAAACAAAAATCCTGCTGTACTGTTTTTTTGAGAAAACTATGCTTTCCTGCTTCCACGCGCTTTGCTCCCTATTAGAATACTCTCCTTCCAGTTTTATACAGTCTTACCCACTTTTCAGGGCCTGACTCAAAATACATGTCTCCCACGAATTGTTCCGCCTTCCCATAGCAGAAGTGGCTTTGTCCTCCTCTGATTTCTTGTCTCATTCACTCAGCATTTCACAGACACTAAGGTATATTATACTTGTCTTTAAAATGCTTTGATTTCAAAGACATACTATGTTGCCTGAGGATAAGACTTATTTTTTCTTAATCACACAGCATTTGGCCTGGTGTCTTTCATAAGTACTTGGTAAATTTTTACTGAAAATGACCCTGTTCTAAAAAGAATGCATCTGAAGTATGGGTTCAGGCCTCACCATCCTGTTTCTTGATACTGGGCTATTGTCCTCACTAGTCCTTCCATCTTAGAGACAGGGAACCTCCACCTCCAAGACAGTGTGCCTCTCCACCCTCCCACTCCTGAATTCATTGAGTTAGCGGTATTTGGACACCCATAGGACTTGTACAGATTATAATCACCAGGTCTTTGGCAAACATCTATTCAGATACAGATGAGTGAAAATCTTTCTTACCACTATCAGTTTCTCTAAAACATTCTTGCATGTTTGCTTTCTGTCACTTAGCACATCTTTTTGCTTCATTAGGACCCGATAGCGGCTGAAAAATTCTTGGTAAGTCCACCTACAAAAAGAAACTCATGTCAGCTTATCTACAGGGGTAGGAACCCCCCACCCTATGAGGATCTCTTGTATTTGAAAACTGCCAGGCCCACCGAGAGGGAAAACCTGCTGCGCTGATCCGAATGGTTTCCAGGACACCGCATGCTCTCAGCTGCTGCACTGCCCTCTTCTCATCAAACCTATGAGTAAGGGTGGAAATCATTAGTACACAAAAAAGTCTGGTTCTAGCCACAAACTACTGTCCTCAATCCAGAGACTGAATTCTTTTGTAAAGAGCCAAATGAATAAATTAGAAAAAAAAATTCAAATGTTGGAGTACTGATTCAAAATGGAAAACTCCATTTTGAGAGTGGGGAAGATCACTAGCAGTAAGAACATACACCAAAAACTCCTAAGAAATACCACTGAGCATATTTGAAAAGCCCAAGCTCCTCTGTACTGTGCAATGCTCATTACATGCCTTGGCCTGACTAACTGGTCTCATAACTCTTTAGTTCACCATACAGAGTTACCCCAGAATAAAGACTGGCCAGCTCTGGAGATTTCTTTAACAAGAAGAACAAATTAAATACGCCCCATTCGTTGTTTTTTTTTTTTTAAATTACTGGTATTCTAAAAGCTATTTAACCCAGTGTATACATATTAATCATTAACAGCGTTCATGTCAGTGAAAAATATTTTGTATCTTACCTGCAGTTCACTCTAGATAAACAGCACCTTAATGTTAAATTGACACTAAAAGAGGAAGTAGCAAGACCTGGTTCTTACAGGATGATCATTCCCCTTACTCCCTAGTTATGCCCTGAATGACCTGTCTGAGGCTTCTATGGTGCCATCTTCTCAGTGTTTTGTTGGTGATGGGAGATGGGGTTGGTTGACACAGGTAATGGGACCTAGGGCTGTCCAGGAGAGTTGTCCAGGGCATGAAAGCTTCTTCCTGCTTCTCACCTCCTCCAGAAAGGCTTCTTGGGAATGAGAATACAACAGTCTTTGAGAAGTGCCCTGCAGTCTAAGGCAGACTCTCCAGCAGGCAGGAGTGGCAGGGGCATAGGTAAAGGAGCACGCACATGCTGCAGAGTGGGAGTTATTACAGTGTTTGGGAAGGTGCCTAATCTTTGACCCACAAATTCCTGTTCTAGAAATACAGTAGTCTAAGGAGATATTCAGGCAGGTGAATGAATATACAGGAACATTTGGCAAAAGATGTTTATCATAGCCAAGGAATAACCCAAATGGCCATCAACAGGGAATAACTTAAATGAATAATGGTATGTCTCTATAATAGGATATGACGTAGCCATTAAAATGGTGATATCAATTTGTATTTATGAACATGGAAAACACTCACAATTTATTAAGTTGAAAGTGAAGTAAAACAGCAATTACAGCATGATTCCTTCTCTCTTATTAATGTCTCTCTCTCTCACAGATATACAAATAGAGCAGGGAAGAACTGATCAAGAAGGATCTATGCCAGTTAATACTTATTACCTCTCTAGGTATAAAGAAATGCTTTTTCATTTACTTTTATACTATTCTAAATTTCCTGAAAATTGTTTTTACAATGTGCATGCATTACCCTCAAAATTAGAGAAATATTTCTGTTTTGGAAAAAATTTCCTCTTACGTATGATATTGATGGAGGACAAGATGTGTGGTAAAAAGCAGACTCTTTCTGATGCTTTCAACAGTTGAAAAGCAGCAGGGATGACTGTGAGCCTTTGCTAAAGCAATCTTATCTCACCCAGCTCTGGTTTTAACTGAAGCCCAAATTAACCAAAAAGGCCTTAATCTGAAGTAAATTCAAAATAGAAAGTAGAACTAGAAATGTGTGGTTGACCTCAAATGTTTAAAACTGTCAGAAGGCCAGCTGCTAATTTGTTTTCACATTTTTTTTTTTTTGGTCTACACTGCATGGCCTGTGGATCTTAGTTCCCTGACCAAGAACTGAATTCAGGCCCTAACAAGTGGGAGCATGGAGTCTTCGCTACTGGGCCACCAGGGAAGTCCCTGTTCTCAAACTCTTAAAAGGGAACAAAAACTGAAAAAAGTTCTATTAACTAGTCATTTCCTTCTACAAGACATGAAGATTTACTCACATATTTTTTTCGAGCTGCCGGTTTGACAATCCTTATGAGATATGGATCCTTTTAAATTCAGCAGTTGAGAAATACTTACGTGAATGGGAACTTGAAGTCGTTAGGCTTGATACAACGCACATAGTGAGGGGTAGTGGCATTCAGGGTCTCCATAAGCAGGTGGAGGGAGTTTCGGAACTGCATGAAAAAGAGCAGAAAGGTGCATCAAGATTTGTCAAAGTCAAAGATGACATAAAACAACCTAAACTTCTCTTCTAACGGCACTAGTGGAGGTGACTTGGCCACCTGTGAACCTGACCAGCCCTGAGTAGTGGGGCTGCTAGAGCTTTCGGTTCAACTTTCCTTAAACCCTACCATTTACATGCTTACTCTACTCCGTGAGACATTCTTAATTTTCCCTCTCCCCCAGATCCTTTAAAATAGACTTTATTTTCTTAGAGTGGTTTAAGGTTTAACAGCAAAGTCAGACAGAATATGCAGTAACTTTCCACGTACCCTCTGCCCTCGCACAGGCATGGCCTCCCTATTATCAACTTTCCCCACCACAGTGGTACATTGGTTACAGTTGATGAACCTATTTGGACACATCATCATTATTATTATATTAGAGTCCACTCTTCCACACACATTCCCCCCACCCCCGACTTTTAATATAGATTTCTGTGGCTTTCTGTTGTACACTCCAAACTTTGATTAAAAATACAACCTTGCTTTAAGGATATTAAGGTAATTTAATCATGTACAGTGGGAAGTTTGCTGTACAATACTGAAAAAAGTAGCACATGGCTTCAAAAAAGTATAGAAAATGAGGGGGAGAATCTGAGAAGACAGCCAGGCTGGGGTTACCTTTAGGGACGTGGGATGAGACTGAGGGCTCTGGGCCTGTGTCAGGCCCTTCTTCTTGTCTACTCAGGAAAACAAACTGACTGGCACTCAGTCTCCTGCCCAAGGCCCAAGCCCTTGTTCGGGCACAAAGCTTGTGTGTCATATTTCTCATGCCTCCCCACCCCCACCCCTGGGTGCACAAGACATCAGAAATGAGGGGGCAGGGTTCCTGGGCTGAAGGAGTTGTACAGCTCCAGAGAGGAAACAGCCAGAGACCAAGACAAAGGCAGCAGTGGTTTGTGAGGGAAGATATGCAGGAGAAGAATTAAAATGTAGAAAAAATGGTTTCGGGCAAAGCTTCTGCAGTCATTGATCTATGATATGAGAGGAGAAGTATGGAAGTACATTGTCACCTGAGGACCCCTGGGAAGCTGACAAAGGAAGACCTAAGGCTCCAGTTGAGCCATAAGGGAAGCAGCCCCGCAGCAGCGGCTCCCTGAACTCACCTGGTGCCCCACTGTTTTCTTGTGCTCTTTGGCTGTCTGGCCTGGTCTGCCTTTGGTGGGCTTTGAAGGGGTGCGGGTGAGAGGAGTGCGCCCGGAAGAAGTGGCTGAGGTGGGGCTGATGGCCTTCTCATCGTCTTGAAATAATTCTGGTAGCATCTTAAACTGAGTCAGAAACAGTAAAAGGAAATCACACTCTAAACCCAAACTCAAATGGAAATCTTTACAGAAACATTAGGATGATTTGCAAGCCATAGTGATTCCCTTCCTTAAGTAACTCCTTTCAGAGTCACATTCCAGAAATAATCAATATCTGTGGTAGGAGCCAAAAATATGAGCAGAAGGTGATGTAAGTGCTACAGAAATACAGGTGGAAAATGCAATAATTCTACAACCTTTTTTGGGGAAAATGAAATCAAAACTGCTCTGCTGATATCTGAAATCTTAATCCATGGGAAATGCCCACTCTAAACATTTTACTGGTTTTAAATGATAACTATTTTATGAGCAAAAGACTAACTGAAAGTCCTATCTTATCACCTCAGTTCCACAAAATGTTCCATCATCGTGCTTCATTTAGCTACACACCAATTCAAATGGTGAGCATCAGCTAAAAAACATTACATTCGGGAAGAGTGTTAAGAACCAGTTCTACAATATAAGATTTTAAAAAATTATGAATTAATAGTAATTTTTAGAAAGTAGTTTGGATTATAGGAAAAAGAGTAAAGCTTTGCATTTGTTTTCAAAGGATTTATAACTTAACTGCATAATTCCTGCAATCAATTTTGTTTTCTATCAGGATAGCAAAATGAAAGACTATTAAAAGATCTGGTAGTTAATAAATGGATGGATAGTAAAAGTTAAAGTGGTTGGGAAAAAAATTTATGGAAAAAAAGAGACTTCAAACTTCAACAGGAACATTTTGATATAATGTACATATCTTTACAATAGTGATGCATTCCATATAAATAAAACAAATCCTTATAAGTCAAAGTATAATTGCAACAACCAATTATTTATCTAATAATCTCAGAGTATCTCCAGAAGAAATCATTTTCTTAAGAGAATTCTTTCATTACACAACAAAATCAGTTAGTTTTGTTTGCTACAATGTGTATATTAACTATAAGGATAATTTAGGATATAATTTATGATGTATATAGCAAATTGTTATATATGACATACCAATAATGGCTGTTTGCTATACAAATCAATGTATCCTTTGGTTTACAGAGTTCATATAGCTCGGTTGGCCCCAAAGTAGGGGAGGGGAGAATGTTTTATCATTATATTGTATACAAAGGGGAAAAATAGGAGTTCCTAATAGATTTCACCTGAAAACTCAGCACTGAGTTAAGATGTTAAGTTACTTGATAACAGGCCAAGTACTCTGGAATCTATCTATACTGTTCTATCATTCATAAGTAAATTGCTGGCTCTACATTAGCACTGCCTACCTAAATTTGTTTTTGTCTCTTCTGTGTACACTGGTTAATAGAGCTGGTTTGAAATATCGTATTCACTACTGGTGCTACAATTTAACTAAATCTCTACAATATCTACCAGAAAACTGCTCAGTGTTGAGAGTTCAGAATACACACACACACGTATATGCATAAGTTTTGTGTCCTCTTTATACAAATTATGAATTTAAAATTCTCTACATTGAGTTTCCATGTAGGTTTTTTCTAAAAAGTGCGTTTTACACTGTCATATTAGAAACTACTCTATGATTTCTTCTTTAGGCAGCGTTCCTGCTTCCTCATGGCCATTTTTCTCAGACTTCTTTCCTAGTTCTTCCTCAGGCCAGTCTCCAGAAGTTGAAAGCCTTATTCTCTACTATTTTTACCTACTTGTTCTCCCTAAGCAATCTTTTCCAGTACGATTGCTTTAAGTGCCACCTTGCTCTAAAGACTACAAATTTATATGACCCACTCTGACTTTCCTTCTGACCTGTCGACTTACATTTCCAACTTCCTATATGATATGTCTACTTGACTACTTAATTGCCATCTTGGGCAAAACATGTCCAAGAAAGAACTTTTATTTTAATTGAAGCATAGCTGATCCACAACGTCATGCTAATTTCCACTAAAAACAAAGTGACTCAGTTACACATAGATAGTTGTTATTTTTTCATTTTATCTCCTATTATGGTTTATCATAGGATACTGTGCTGCAACAGTAGGACATTGTTGCTCATCTACTCTATATATAATAGCTTATATCTGCCAACTCCAGCCTCCTACTCCACCCCTCCCCCAACCCATTCCCCCGGGCAACTGCAAGTCTGTTCTCCATCTCCATGAGCCCAAGACAGAATTCTTTTGATTCTCTCTCTCAAAGGCTGATCTTTAATGTCTTCACCTCAGTAAGTGGCACCATTATTCACCCAGCACTGAGGCCCAAAACACAAAAATAATCTTCAATTTCTCCCCTTTTCTCACTCTCCATACTCAAACCATCAACAAGACCTGTCAACTCTCCCAACAAAGAAATGATAAGCCATTTCCACTGCTATAACTTCAGCATCTTAATTCACTGTCTCTCCCCTGGATTACTACTCCCCATTTCCAGCCTCCCCTATATTGCCACACAATAGCATATCATCCCCCATATGAAAACTGTCCAAACTTTCCAAAGCAACAGGAATAAAATCCATACTCTTTACCATTGTTGTTGCTGTTCAGTTACTAAGCTGTGTCCAACTCTTTGCAATCCCATGAACTGTAGCACACTCCAGGCTCTGTGGGGTTCTCCAGGCAAGCATATTGGAGTGGGTTGCCATTTCCTTCTCCAGCTCTTTACCATACTTCCCTCCAAAAAGTGGCCTCTCTCTACTCATCCTACACATTCTACTCACCTTCCATCACCTACTCACTCCAGCCGCACTGGCCTTCCTCATGGATCTCAAACCAACCAGTTTATACAGTCTCAGCACTCCTCACCCTATTGACTGAGGATTCCAACTTTATTTGAAGAGAGAAAGGCAGAGAAACAGTCTGTTTACATATCTATATAAGTAGGTAGATATGCCTGGACATTCCATTTTGTATCTTTGATCTGTCTATACCTAAGACAGGAATCTGAATAGTTTTTAAGACTGAACTTATATGTCTATGAAATAGTAAAAAGACAGAAGCATCCAAGGAGACTGCTTCATGAAGATGTGGGAAATCATCTCAGTAACAACACCATTATTCACTAAGCTTTTCATTCATGAAGCACTGCTCTGAGAGCTTAATACAACCTATTTAATCTTCACAATAACATTTGAAAGAAGATGCTATCATGATCCTATTTTACAGATGAGAGATTTGCAGCATAAGCTCAGTAAATGAACTATGCTTCCCCTCATCAATTAGCAACACTGAGAGCAGAGGTTACAATCCTCTTTCATGGTATTTGGTAGAGCTGCAATTTAATAGTATTTAGTCGACTCCCAATTTATGTGTTTCTTGATACTTGATGTGGCAACAGAAGATATTTTTATGGTGGGAAAATATAAATTAAGACACCTTCTGTTAGGTTTTTTAATACCTTAATTTTTTTAAGTTGACAATGTTGGCCAGAAGATGCAAAATTACAGGAAAAAAAAGAAGACAAAACACATACACACACAAACAGAACCCCACACTGTATTACCACAAAAATAAAGCACATAACACAAATAATGATCTTCTAAAGTTAGTACTTCCAAGAGTAGAAATCAACAGTAGGTTACACTTTCAGATACAGAAAAATTAAAATATAAAGTTCATACCCTTGGCTTTGGTTTTCTCTGATGACTGGGAGCAATGGATGCACATCTCATACTACCTCTATCTCAAGTGCAACAGTGCTATAGAGACTGGCTGTGCTGCACTAAGTCACTTCAGTCGTGTCCAACTCTGCAAACCTGTGGACTACAACCCACCAGGCTTCTCTATCCAGGAGTTCTCTAGGCAAAAATACTGAGAAGACGCCCTTCTCCAGGGGATCTTCCCAACCCAGGGATCGAACTCATGGCTCTTATGTCTCCTGCATTGGCTGGAGGGTTCTTTACCACTAGTGCCATCTGGGAAGCCCATAGAGACTGGAAGTCACTCCAAATGATTCCTCAGAATGCAGAGCTACTTTCTGGAAATTAAGGATTCACTAGCCAATCAGAAAAGTTCAGAATAAAGTCACAAAAGATTATGGGTGCCTGGGGAATAAGAATCGATGAATGCTCTGTGTAAGCTAAATTATTTAGAGTAGTACTATTAGAATTCCATGGTTTTTCACTTCGCCTACAAAGATTTGTATAGTCAAAGCTATGGTTTTTCCTGTTGTCATGTACGGATATGAGAGTTGGACCATAAAGAAGGCTGAGCACTGAAGAATTGATGCTTTTGAACCATGGAGCTGGAGAAGACTCTTGAGAGTCTCTTGGACTGCAAGGAGATCAAACCAGTCAATCCTAAAGGAAATCAACCCTGAATATTCATTGGAAGAACTGATACTGAAGTTAAAGCTCCAATACTTTGACTACCTGATGCAAAGAGCCAACTTGTTGGAAAAGTCTCTGATGCTGGAAAAGATTGACGGCAGGAGAAGGGGGTGACAGAGGATGAGATGGCTGGATGTCATCATCAACTCAACAGACATGAGTTTGAGCAAACTCCAGGACATAGTGAAGGCCAGGGAGGCCTGGCATACTGCAGTCCATGGGGTCACGAAGAGTCGGACTCAACTGTTTTTGAACAATAATAAAAACTAAACAACATCAGTGATTGGCACTGTGAGAGAATCTTCTCTTACACACCATTCCTATGAGTTATAAAGTATTAATATTCAGGGCTTAGAAGGATAAGTGAAAACCTGACTTTTCCTACAGATACTTAAGACTACAGACTCATCATTTTCTGAGGGTTAAAACTGGAATTTTGTCCTTATATGATCTTTCTATTATCAAAATAATTGAAAGTAAAAGTTTGTATTCCAAAAACAAGAATCAAAATGTTCATATAACATTCCATTGAAGTTTAAAGGACTTTCTTAGAAAAAAACAGAAAAGCAGAAAGTGCTGGTCAGAAATCCGTAAGAATTTACATGAATATTTTTAATCTTTCACTGAATATTTGAATATCTACTTTGTTAAACTAAGTAACCAAGTAACTAACTTCTTGGTTTGCTCCCTGTAGGATGAACTTGAGCTGTGCTCCCTTCCCAGTGCTTTCCTGATGAGAGCCAAAGGGTGGAGGTTGGGATCAACCTCATAATCAACCTCAGATACACATCACAGTTTGTTAAAATCTGGAATATTCTTTTCCTATCAGAATGCAGTGTTTCTGGTATCTAAGCCTAACCAGAATAATTTCAAAGTGCTTCGGACCACATCTGAAATTGCACTCAGTGATCCAGAAGTCAGTTTTTATCTGGATGGAGTGCTTAAGGCCATGTTTCTGGTGCATCCCTTCAAAATGACATAGTAGAAACCAAAAACCATTAATTTTCTCATGGTGTCTCACAAAGGCACAAGACAGCCTGGAACTGCTATGAGACAATAATTTCACATAAAATACCACTGCATCATGGTTAAAAATGCAGACTCTCAGCTCAACAGCCTGAATTTTAATTTGGCTTGGAAACAGACTAGCTACAAAGTTTCTATGCCTCAGTTCCCTCCTCTGTAAAATGGAAGCAGTGATAGTATCACCTCATCATAGGATTAGATGAATTAACATTTGTAAGGCATTTAAAATACTACATGACACATCTATTTGATAAATTAAATCAACAGTAGGGCTGATTTTGTCAGAAAAATTATTATTATTGTTAAAAAGCTAATGCTTAAGTCATGAACATTTTAATGAATATATCCTGATTGGAGAAAGCCTATACAAGGTTACCTTGCTTGATTTAAGAACTTTAATTTGTTCTTCAAAAACGGTGTCTTTATTCTTTTCCAGAAAGCCTTCACACTGGTATTCCACCTGAAAATACATTGGAAAATCTCCTTAGTTAATAAAAACTTTGAATAGATACAATTCATCATCAACAACAAAAATATTAGGCCCAGTCTATATGATGGGCTCTCAGTGAAGTGTTCTTGGTTTTATTCTAAGAAACTAACATCATTCTTGGTAAGAAGCGTGTTAACTCTAGAGTAAAACTCTCCAATACTGCTTTTCCTAGAGAACAGTGGCAGTGCTGATTAACTGTGATCTAAAAGATGATCCCAATTCATGTGTAAGCAGACTCATAAGAAGCTGTTCTCTTCTCTCAAGCAAGCCAGAGAGCTCCCCCAAGGCCAAACACTTTATCTCCTCCAAACCTGGTTCACCTTTCCTCAGGGGAAAGTCTCCTTTGAGGAAGAAGAGACTGAAATGAGAGAGAGAGTTAGAAGGAACAAAAGTAGCTATCTGTCAGAAAGCTAAAGTGATGATCATAGATAGAGGTGGAGGCTGAGTAAATACTGTATGAGCTGGTAAGTAGGACTACATGAGACCGGACTCTCCCTGTTTCTAAAAGACCTCAGCTATCTACCACTCAAGGGTCCCCAGCCTGTACTACAAAGCCCTTAGGTGGCCCTGAAGCCATCCAAAGATTTCCAGCTAGATGTAGGACTGTAAACACTCACTTATTTCATAATATAATTCCATTTAGGTTAAACCAATAAGCCAACAATTAAGCTTACTTTTCCTAAAAAGAGCTAAAGAATGAAAGCTTAGCAAAGGAAAAACTGCTACCTATTGATTATTGACTTTTTTCCTCTTTGAACTTAAGTATTTAAATAGAAAAGAGATAATAAAGCTTCCTTACTTTGTCAGCAAAATGCTGGATGATGAAAGCTTTGTTTGATAGGCGGGGCTTCTCAAATAGTGCACATTTGTTCAAATGTGTATTGTACAATTTTTGGGCCCAAGTGTCATCTGTACCTTTAGGCATCTACGTTCAGGGGAAAAAAGAGTAAGAAAACAAGGTGAATATTGTTATGAAATTCTTCTGATGCATCACCCAAGAGACCGTGTTTTGGCTTTGCCTAACAACTTTAACATCTAATTCAGGAACTCATTCCTTTCACATTTCTCTCTCAGAGGTCCCAAATCAATGATTGGGGTGTGTTTGTGTGTGTGTATGTGTGTTTTCCTCTGTCCATGTAATTTTTCAGGCAAGAATACTAAAATGGGTTGTCATTTCCTACTCCAGGGGGTCTTTCTGACCCAGGGATCAAACTTAAGATTCTTGAGTCTCTTGCATTGGCAGGCAGATTCTTTACCACTAGCGCCACCTGGGAACGAAAAGCAATGACTGAGACCCGCCCATGGGTGACTCAGCCCAAGCTTTGAGTAACTCTATCTGCCTGGACCAAGGGTCATCAAATAAATACTCAATATACTTTTAAAGCAATGAAAGCCTCACAAATGAAAGATGAAACCCCATGATTATCATATATTTTAAACAATTTGTTAAATAAAGATAACATTTGCACATAGCAGATTATTTATATAATTCAAAAAGGTATAAAACAGAGAATAGTCTTCTCTTACCATTTCCACCAACTGCTTTATCTGTCTTTAAAGGCATGTATACAAATAATATCATTCTATAAACTCCTTGCATTTTTAAAATTTTTATTTTTTTCAATTATGAAAGTATGATAACACATTTACAGGAGATTTGAAAAAAGTTATATATAGTTCCACTATATATTACAAGTATTTTTTTAAGTAGATAAATTAAGATTTTTAGTTGGAATTTCAATATCAAATCCTCAAAAATTAATAGAATGAATATAGAGAGAAGTAGAAGGATCTACTAGATCTGAAAACCACTGTGAACCAATTCAACATAATTAAGATTTATACAATTTTTATACAACAGTAGGATACAAATTCTATTCAAGTTCCTGTAGACTGTAAACAAGGAGATACTGAGACACATCCAGGGATATAAAACAAGCTGCAAAAATTTCAAAGTCTAAAGGTATTAAAATTATACAGAGTCTGTTCTCTTATCACTGTGGAATTATGTTAGAAATCAATATCAAAAAATATTTAAAAATAACCCACATATTTTCATGTGCAATGTGACATTTACCAAGAGGGATCTTCAACTTAGCCATCCTTGTATTTTTTTTCTCTTCTTAATAATAGCATTCTTATATTTATGACTACTAGGTTGTTACTGATTTTTTGTTATTATGAAAGCTGCCACAATGGCTCCTTTTAAACAAAAACTTTGGATACTTTTGTAAGTATATTCACAGGGTAAACTCTCAGCATTTCTACTTCTGGTTCAAAAGGTATGTGTGTTTAAAATCTTGATGAATATTCCTCAAAAATATGTTGTGCTAACTTTTGTCCTTCATCAAGAGTATGCAATAAATACTAATTTGGTATTAGCAAATTTAAACTCACTTGATAGCTAAAAAGCGTGTCCTATTTTTGTTTTATGTTTTAGTTAATTTCAAGTGAAACTGAGCACCTTTACATGTATTCTTTTTGTTTACTGAAGGTATAGTTGATGTACGGTATTATATTAGTTTCAGTACAACATAGTGATTCAATATTTTTATAGATTATACTCCATGTGAAGTTACTATAAAACCCTAACTATATTCCCTGTGCTGTACATTACATCCTTGTATCTTGTTTATTTTATACCTAGTAGTTTATTCCTCTTAATCCTGCCTTCATTTATCTTGCCCTTCCCACCAACCATCTCCACAATGGTAATCACTAGTTTGTTCTCTAGTATCCAGGAGGCTTTTTTTGTTTGTTACATTCGTCTATTTTATTTTTTTAGATTTTACATATAAGTGAAAACATACAGTATTTGTCTTTGCATTCTTACATGTTGTAGGAAATCTGGATGCTTAGGAGGATCAGCCTACATGGACTTGTAACTTATGGCATATTAACTAAAGAACAACTAAGGGAAAGGATAGGTTGTTTGTTGTCTAGGATCACTCATCAGTGAAGCCAGGGATCCAATATTTTTTCCACATGCTGCATCTTCAAATATTAAAACTAAAACTCCTTACCTACCATATATATAAGTAATAAAGAACAACTAGTCAAGTTTAAAAATCATAGATATTTAGAACTATTATTCAAAATGCCTTTTGTACAATTTCTTACATTTCCTGAACTATATCATACCATTGAACAAACAAGCATGTCGATAACAAAAGTGGCTAAAATTGGTAGTAGCTGTATCAAATGCCAGTTTTTCACATAACTTAGAATCAGCTGAAAAGGGAAGGGAGACTCTCCTTGTTCCAACTATATTTTGAACCCTTTGGAGCTAGTGATCCTTCAGAATGCAAGTTAGGGTAACCCTCACTTGTTGCCACTGTGGCACTTCATGGTATCCTAGTGAATCTCTGCTTAAACCTATTAAACATTTTACCTCAATGCACAATTTTGATATATTAAATACACCAGAAAATCATACTTACCTTGCATTCCTCATCCAGCAAATCTAGAATGCCCAGTTTAGATTCTATAAGATTAATGCAAGGCTGATTATCATAAAAATCTATGAGTGTCCATGGAATTTGTTCTTTCATATATTCTTCCTGTTCTAATTTGAAGACATGCTGAAATGAAAAGGAAAAAAACTGGCATCACTACATCACTGTCATAAATGTTAGTCAATAAACATGTATAAAACAAAATTTGAGACAGTCAAGGCTTCTAACAGCAATCTTGGAGAAACATGATTTACAGGCAGAGAACAATATAAGAAAGCAAATAGAAACCAAACAGGGCAAAACCTCAGCTACATAGGATTTCTGGCAAACAAGAAAATCTAGGTATGTGAATATTTAAATAGCTGATAAGTGTAGCAGCTTTTGATTTTTTGATATGTATATATCCAAAACAACCCTATGTACATTTTGGCCCCTTAAATTATTGCACAGTGTTGCTAACCATATGGGCATAGAAATGCCTTAGAGCTGGCCTTGAACAACCTGCAGAGAGGATGCCCTCCAGACTACTGAAACATTCTTGGTGATGCTTACAGCATGACAAAGTAATTCTTTTAAGGGACCATGGTGTTGAAGTTCATGTGCCTCAGAATTAGATAACAGTTGTGTCTTTTGTGTCTGCCTTGATAATCCTCCACAGTCAGGGAATCTGTGGTCCACTTTTCTGGCTTCTACATCCCATTCTGCCAGCAGCTGCAACCACTACAAATACATTACTATTTCTGCTAAATGCTTCAACCACTGCTTCTCATCTCCATTCACTCACTTAAGCACAAATATGCATTGACTGCCTACCATGTCCCAGTCACTACACACCATTAGCAAAATAGACACAGACTCAGCCCTGATAGACTTTGAAGACTAGTAAAATCAAACAATCACAAGAAAAAGAATTACAAACTGTAATAATGTTCCAGAGAAAAATGATGGCCAGCTACGAGCTCAGGAGTCCCTAACTAATTTGGAACAGGGTAGCAAGGGAAGGCTTCCTTGAGGAAGGGCTGTGTGACCTGAGGTCTGCAGCAAAAGGTAAGTTAGGTTGGTCTAGGAAGGAGGGGCAATAGAAGCACTGCATCAAGATGCCCAGCCAATGGAGCCAACCCACAAATTCTAGTTTCTATAGGTGTTAATGACCTGTATTCATTTCTTCCTGCAGGGTTCTGCTTCCCTTTCTTGTCTCCTTTGTCACACTGGTTCTCTCACATGTCCTGCAACTTTTCTGGAAAGATTATCCCTCTGTGGCTACTACCAGACAACACATATTTTCTAGAACCCAAACCCCCATGAAACTTCAGGGTTATCAAGATTTCTGATACTTTATCCTCCTCACACATCTGGAACTTTCCCACTTTATTCTATACTTATTATAATGCTGTTCTTAGCTCATTTGCAGCATTCATAGTCTAACCAGGTGTGAAAACTTTAGTTAAAAAAAAACAACCCAAATTTGTCATACATATGAATATTTATGTAATGCTAATTAGAAAGCACATTTCTTCTGTTCTTTTGATTAATGAGAAGGCAAGTGGGGCACCATGTGTCAGCAAGATGCCCTGGCTGATGGTACCAATAATTCCCCACAAATGAGTCCTATCTTTCTTTAATTCATTAATCTATATACAGTGTGGTCTTCATATTGACAATAGAAACACTGCTCCAAACTTTAGAGCCTGTATCTCATATAATTCTCTATGTTTAGTTTGGCAAAATGCATGGGACCTCAAAAATTTTCCATTCTTAATTGCAAAACTAAGGACGTGAGGTTCAATATGGCAAGAGATGCTTACTGGCTAAGGTAATGACTCCAAGCACTAAACCTGCCAGTCACCGTGTTTCCCCTGCCCAGTGTCCCACCCCACAGCCCCTGCTGAGGGAGCAGCCTGAGCACCAAGTTATTTACTGTAAGACACCATGCTCCAAGTGACAGCTAGTTAAAGGCCAGAGATCGCTGATGTACAAATGAACTGGGCTAATCACATTCTCTTTTCTCAGATATAAGAGCTAGGAAACAGACAATTCACAGTGAAAGCTGAGGCTGCAAGAAGTCAAGATGAATGGGAGTTAAGCAACTTAAGGAGACAGAAGCACCTCAAACACTGCTTGTTCACAGGAAGTGTGAAGTGAGGAAGCAAAAACCTAGATAAAATATATACCATCTGAAGGAAAATATATGCCATCTGATAATAAGAGGGAGGGAAGAGAGAAGGAAGAGAAATAAGAGAGGAAAGCCTCTCTTGTGCAGAGGGAGGCTAAGCTGCAGTGTGTGTGTGTGTGTGTGTGTGTGTGTGTGTGTGTGTGTGTGAGGAAAGAGAGAGAGAGAGAGAGACAGACAGAGAGAGAAGAAACAGATGGATAGAGACAGAAAGAGGGAAAGGGAAACAAGAAAGTCAGAAACACACATGCAGAGACATGAGGTCCTCGAGAAATAAATCAGCCAGTCCCTAATGAGGCTGGCGTTAGTTCCTTAATACTTCCAGTCACATTGTGCCAAAATATACTGGGAAAGAACAGAAGGCTCTGCTGTTGATGAAAGTATTGAGAAACCCAGGAAAACCTTGAGAAAAAAATAATATTCCACTTAGTGTCTGACAGGTTTTTATTAACGTTCCTTATGCAGAGACACAAAATATACCAGTCACATTCTTACAGCAACAGCTTAAAATTTTAAGGTTACTTCTACATTATTTCACTAGACTAAGTAGCTTAATTTGCTAAAGAGGGTCCAAATTTTTATCAAAGTAAAATATTTTATGTCTAAAGGTTTTATGACGACAAGCAACAATCCCTTGTTCTATCCCAACCCAATCCCAGTTTCATTCCTTGGAAACAACCATCTTTAACTCCCTCAGCTATTTCTTCTGATATTTATCTCTAAACAACATGCTTTGTTGTTGTTGGTATTGTTTAATCACTAAGCCGTGTAGGACCCTTTGTGACCCCATGGAATGTAGCCTGCCAGGCTCCTCTGTCCACGGAATTTCCCAAGCAAGAATACTGGAGAGGGTTGCCATTTCCTGCTCCAGGGTATCTTCCTGACCCAAGTATTGAACTTGTGTCTCTGTACTGCAGGCATATTGTTTACTGCTGATCCACCAGGGAAGTCCTAACAATATGCTTGTTGCTGAGTGCTCAATTGCTTCAGTCATGTCTGACTCTTTGCAACTCCACGGATTGTAGACTGCCGGGCTACTCTGTCCATGAGATTCTTCTGGCAAGAATACTGGAGTGGGTTGCCATGCCCTCCCACAAGAGATCTTCTTGACCCAGGATCAAACCCACATCACCTGTGTCTCCCGCATTGGCAGGTGGGTTCTTTACTAGCTGAGCCACCAGGGAAGATGCACACGCTTATCAGCTATTATTTTACTTATTCATTTAAAACTATCTATTGATTTCCTGACGAGACAGTTGGCCAAGTCCATATATATCACTCTCTACTGTTCTTCCTCTACCCTTCCAATATTACAATTTTTATATCTTTAGATTTTTATTATTTTTGTAACTTAAAATAATATCTTTAAATTTCCATTTTTCATTCATCAATTGTAGGGTATACCACTCAACCTCTCTCTTTGTATGATGAGGATAATAGGGCTCTAACCCATCCTTCAGTTCTATTCTTTTTCATATTCTAATTCCTATAGGTGATTCATTTTAAATATTCTATTTTATCAATAATGACCACCTCTAATCTTGCACTTAAAACTTCTACTTAGCATGTGGTGAGAACTTCACATATCCCAACTCTTTAATCCATATAACTACATGCAATAGGTACTATTACCATCCCCATTATATAGATGAGGTGACTAAGGTCCAGCAAGATCAATTAATTTGCCCATGGTCCCCTGGAAAATCAATGCAGAGTTGGATTCCAATCTTTTTAATTTTTTTTTTTTGCTTAGCCAATTTAAATATATTTCCTGCTTGATTTCTCTGTGTTTTTTTTCCCCCTCTCAGCTAATGTGCTTTATAAATAAATCCCTACGCAGAGATGTAGAGGGTTTGCAGCATTTCTTTTTTTAACATGACTTTATCTTGTGGAATATCTATTAATATCCTGAGAAATTTGACATTCTGAGGAACATGTTTTTAATCCACTTCAGCTTGGATTTGCCTGCTAGTGTTGGAGGGTCTCCTGTGGAGGCATGGGTCAGCAGTGGCTTGCCTTGGGGATGGGGCACTGGCAGTAGCAGTCCTGGAAGGTGACCTCCCAGAGGTCACCATCAACCCCACCATAGAGCCTGTAGCCCAACCATTTTTAAGTGCTTCCAAATCCTCCAACAGCATGATAACATATTTGCTATTACTACTTCATAAAAGCCACTCAAAATCCTTCCACTGCCATTGTCTCAGTGAATGTCTCAGACTGTTGACAAGAGAATATATAAAATAGAATACATAAAAAACACGTAGAAAAGAGTGACTTTTTTGCCCTGTTGTTCAGTAGCTCAGTTGTGTCCGATTCTTTCTGACCCCATGGATTACAGCATGCCAGGGTTCCCTGTCCTTCACTATCTCCTGGAGTTTGCTCAAACTCATGTCCATTGAGTCGATGATGCCATCCAGCTGTCTTATCATCAGACTGTCCTGACATCTTGCTAATACAGCAAGTAAGCGTTAAGACAGTATTAACTCCACAGATAGTTAGCCTCAGGGAAAACCAACTGAACAATATCCCTGCGATTTAAAGTTTCATACCCCTATGTCACTATCTAACACACTTTCTGCTTCCTTCTCTCAATTTATTTGAACCAAATTTTTATTATTCTCAGACAACAGATGACCTTGAATCCAATCTGGACCATAAACATCTTTCCAAGGTTGCATCATTAATTAATCATAAGTTCCACAGTAGTTTAACTGCTTTAAACCATAGATAATTGAAATTCATAACTTCATTTCAGGAGGCAGTCTTTAAACACATACTAGGAATTCAAAGAATAATTTTTGGCAGAATATTATTTAAGCAAGAAAATTCTTACCATATTGAATTGTTGCTGTAGTTTTTCATTTGCGTAATTTATGCAAAACTGTTCAAAACTATTTATCTCAAATGTTTCAAATCTGTAAAATCAAAAATAATATGGAAAGAGGAGCGAAAGGAAAAAATAGCTTTTAAAAAATATTCAAAGTGTGCACATTAGAGAGAAATAGGAAATTCCCTAACATTGCAAAACTTTCCACATCAGTGAAGATAAGGCTTTCTAAGTTAGTAACACGAAATATGTAACCAGCAGATAGACATCAGCCAAGTGGCAGAGACTTTTTTTTCAAGGCTGCAGCATGTGACTATATTCAATAGTATGAGTTTTTGAGGGCATATTCATCCCCAAGCAGGGAACAATCAGAATTACAATAAAGCTACTGCTCTTGTCAATTCACAGATTCACAATGTTTACATAAACACAGAAGGGAGTGGAATAGAAATGTCATAGGTTTTTTGAAAAGTGAACCAGATGATGAAAAATTAGGCATCAAAAAGCACAAATTATAGGGAGAGGTTCAACATTAACAAAAAATACCCAGAGAAGGCAAACCAGCAAATGAAACCAGACTTTAAAATATTCTCTTCTAATTTCCCCTTTAACTCACCAGTAGGAGACATAATCAAATACCTACTCGGAGTTATTAGATAATGTCTAGAAAGAAATGCTCAGACCACTAAGCCAAATACACTCACCCATAAATGTCCAGCACACCGATAAAAGAATGCTGTTTGACAGCAGAATGGAGTGCCTGATTGACATGATCTACAATCCAGTTAAAGAGCTTGGCATAGATGTGCTTGGCCAATGCATCACGGGCATTCGTGGCCTGCAGCTTGGAGATGGGCTTGATGTACGTCTCTGTGGCAGTGGCCAGCTTCCGATGGCAGAGCCAGTGACACATCTCCTCAAAGTCCACACCCATGAGGTCACAGAAGATGCTGAGGGGTTCATGCTTGGGCTGCCAAAAGAGAATGGGTTATTTCCTAGGACCAGATCAATCAAGTAAGAATTTACTAAAAAATATTAACAAAGAGGTAACAATTAAACCTGACAATTTCTCTGCTACAACAAACACCAAGAGCATTTGAAGTTGATCAGTGACAATTACAATCATCCATCAAACCAGAATCTAGGCAGCATTTTGTAATCTCTTCTAGGACTCACTTCAAAAAATGACCTTTGTCTCTTTATAGTACTTATTTGCATCCGTCTTAGGCACATTCATTTAGTCAGTCAGAAAATGAGTCAGCTTGTCTACAAATATATTATATGCCAGCAGAAAAAAATAGACATGTACTGGCTTCCTTGGCTCAGGCAGTAAAAGGATTCATCTACAATGCAGGAGACCCGGGTTTGATTCCTGGGTCAAGAAGATCTCCTGGCTACCCATTCCAGTATTCTTGCCTGGAGAATTCCATGGCCCGAGGAGCCTGGTGGGCTACAATCCATGGGGTCGCAAAGAGTCAGATATGACTGAACAACTAACACTTTCACTTTCACCCTGTCCTCCTAGAACTTATAATGACTAGGGGAAATGGACATTAACTAAATGATTGCTCCATAAAATTACAATGACTACAAAGGAGGACACTATACTAAGACTCCATGTGTAAGGAATGTGCCCTATTCAGGGAGACAGGAGACAGTGGCCTTGAGAAATGGAGTTGAGATCTGAAGAAGAAGGGGTTAACTTGGTGAAAGGTCTTCCAAGTAGAGGGGACATATGGTATAAAAGTCCTGTGGTGGGAGGGAAACCAGAGATGTGAGGGATTGAAGCTACGTGATGGAGAAAATGTAGGGGATGAAGCCAGAGGCTGTTCCGTGGCTGGTCTTTCCTCTAAAAGCAATGAGGGCCGATGGTGGGGAGGTGTGAGGTGGAGGTACTAAAAGGCTATAAACAGACAACTTAATAGTTATTTATGTGGCTTCTTACACTAGTATTTCTAATCTAGGATCCCCTGCATCATCTATGGCAGGGATCCCCAATCTTTTTGGCACCAAGGACTGACTCTGTAGAAGACAATTTTTCCATGGATTGTGGAGTGGGGTAATGGTTTGGGGATGCTTGAAGAGCATTACCTTTATTGTGTGCTTTATTTCTGTTACTATCATATCAGCTCCACCTCAGATTATCAGGCATTAGATCCTGGAGGCTGAGAACCCCTTACCTACAGGGATCCCTGTATCCCCTACAATGTCTCCCATAGGTTTTGCATGAGTAGGCATGCAAAGTATTCATAAATTAAAATACTTATTTAATTTAACTCATGTTAGTACATTATATTTTTTAACATCTTCACTAATATGTTTCAATTGCATCTGATAACATTCCTGAGGAACAGGCAAGGTGAACACTGCTATCTCTAACTGACAAATTTGACATAACATACAAAAGACTAGCTTGGCAAAAATCACACCACCAGTTTATGTCAGAATTGTCATTAAACCCTGGGTCTCTTCCCCTAACCCTTCCTACTGAAGCAGTCCCTTCTTTCTTTCATGTCCCCTCCTCCCAAGTAATCACTTCAGACACAGATCAGCACCATTATCATCAACATGGATCAACTCCCTTCAATAAGCAGCCTATTTCATTCATTTATATATGAATTGTGTGACATCATTTAGAAGTGGATCAGCACTCTGAACATTTCATTTGAATGGTTCTACATTTTGTTCTGTGAGGTCAACGTTGTTAACTATTTGGTTCAAATTTTCTTTTTTTTTTAAATTTTATTTATTTTTTATTGGTTTTGCCATACAATGACAGGTTATCGCCATGGGTGTACATATGTTCCCCCTCCAGAATCCCCCTCCCTCCTCCCTCCCGACTCCCTCCCCCCGGGAAATCTCGGTGCAGCAGCCCCGAGCAACAATCTTGGGCTGGCAATTGATTTCACATATGATACTTAACATGATTCAATGCCATTCTCCCATATCATCCCACCTCTGCCCTCATCTACAGAGTCCACGAGTCTGTTCTATACATCTGCGTTCCTTTTGCTGTCTCGCATGCTGGGTTCTCATTACCATCTTTCTAAATTCCATATATATGCGTTAGTATACTGTATTGTTGTTTTTCCTTCTGGCTTATTTCACTCTGGATAATAGGCTCCAGTTCCGTCCATCTGAGCAGAACTGCTTCAAATGAATTTTTTTTTAATGCTGAGTAGTATTCCATTGTGTATATGTACCACAGCTTTCTTATCCATTCATCAGTTGATGGGCATCTAGGTTGCTTCCATGTCCTGGCTATTGTAAACAATGCAGCGATGAACATTGGGGTACACGTGGCTCTTTCAATTCTGGTTTCCTCGGTGTGTATGCCCAGTAGTGGGATTGCTGGGTCATATGGCAGGTCTATTTGCAGTTTTTTAAGGAACCTCCACACTGTTTTCCATAGTGGCTGTACTAGTTTGCATTCCCACCAACAGTGTAAGAGAGTTCCCTTTTCTCCACATCCTCTACAAGTAATAAATGCTGGAGAGGATGTGGAGAAAAGGGAAC